>JABUQX010093782.1:7500-28473 GCA_015478945.1 Trachelipus rathkii | reverse complement strand
GGTAGGAACCTGAAGACGATGAAACAAGCAGACACTGAGCTCGCTCCTCCGGCAGGGATAGGGGGCATCACCCCGGCCTCCACCTTCAGGCTTTCCCTCGGAGGACGAATGCACCCGTTGGCAAATTCTCAGACCTTCGTCTGAATGGGGTCCAAGAAGGCGGAGGATAGGACTGATAATAGTCTGCCCATAATGGCACAACCATAGTCCAGTTTAGCCCGCACCAGCATGATGTAAAGGTGGAGCATGTTTTTTGTCCGCACCCCAGTCTTGGAGGTGAAGGTGGCCGTAAGAGATCAAGGACGCGGCAATTTAGCTTTGAGAGAGTAAATATTGAGGAAGTACGTGAGCGCTCATCGAGCAACAGACCCAGGAACGCACCCTCGGCCTCCACGTATGGAACTAGTGGGAAGCTAGAGATGTTAACATTGGATGGCAATTGTAGGCGACCCTACGACGAGGAGATTTTTCCGAAAAGCAACGGGCGCGTAGTTTTCGAGTGGAGAACGTAAAGCCAGCGCAGAGCACCAGGTGAGGAAACCCATCGATTGGCAACCTTGAAGTTGACGTTCCATACAAGGAAGTTTAGCTCTAGAGATGTACAGGGCAAGATCGTCAATAGAGATGGAGCACTGAGGTCGGGATGGAATCGACACCATTGAAACCAATAGCGAAAAGCAACACCGCTCAGTACATGCCTGCGGCACCCCCTCGTCCAGGACAAAACGCCTCGACAGCGTGCCACCACAACGGACCTGAGAACGAACGGATCCGACATCCAACAACTGAAGGATAGGGGAAGTTGCCCCAAGTCCCAAGGAGTGGAGGATCCACAAAACCCCAAACCTCCACGTGCTATCATACGCCTTTCCGAGGTCAAAGAAGACGGCCAGGGTATTTTGTGGGAAGCAAACTGACTCACGAATGTCCGTGATCCACGAAGGAGAGGATCCTGGTTCGAGCGATGGCGACGAAAACCAAAATGGTAGTCGGAAAATGCATGGAGTTGCTCCAACGTGGGAACAAGACGGGAAGCCACCAATCTCTCCATGAGCATACATGTATTGCAGGTCAATGAAATAGGGCGATGGTTATCGGAAGAAGTCGGATCCTTCCCAGGTTTGGGAATGGGACAATATATTGCAGAGACCAGCAGGAGGGAAGTCCCCACCACCTTAATTCTATTGTATAAGCGAGAAGGAAGCAAAGTGGCAGATGGATGAGCATGTCGAAGCATCTGAAAGGAGATGCCGTCAGGGCCAAGCGCTCCATCCCCGCAAAGCTTCGAGGGCGTCTAGGAACTCGGCCTTGGTGAATAGCCGGTTGTATGGAAGGCTCTGTTCCAGGCGAACAGAAAAATCAGGAAACTCCACCGGCAAGCGACTAGAACGAAAAAGGTTCAGGTAACGGGAGCCCATGGAGCAAGGGGACCGAAGTGATAACCCAACTCGTCCGCCACAAAACCCCGGGGAGCAGAGATGACATCAGAAGTTTGAGGCCGTAACGAGGATAATAGGCGGATCAGCATGGGTTTTCGTGAAATTTTTTCGCACCTTTTTATGGACTGATGAACAGGCGTAGAAGAATTAACGGTTGAAGCGTATGTGCGAAAATACTGTTTCCGTGTACGGCGATTAATACGCGGGAGCGGCCGCGAGCCTTAAACAGAATCATTTTGGGAAGGTGTTGGGAGTCTGTTTTATACTAGCTTATACCAACTTACGCTTTCACGCATGTAGCCCGAGCACACTTCCCTGTTCCACTCGGGGGTTGTTGATTTCCGGGTACCAGATGAACGGGGGGTATATGCTTCGTTGCCGCCTGAAGGATAACTTCCTGAAAGAAAGTAAGTAAAGGCATCCGCCGGCGACGGGAAACGTTAGTTGCAGGAAAGATGGAAAAGTAAGAGGCCTGATAAAGGAAGACCAGTTACTGCCCTGTCATAGCGCAGCCAGAAAATAGGTGGTAGACTGCCGGAACTGGGGCCGAAGGATGATATCACGATAGGGTAGTGGTCACTACCACAGAGGAAAAACGACCTTTCCCACCCAAAACTATCTAAAGAACAGATGGAACACAACGAGACGTCAACACAGGAAGAAGTGCCTGTATCAAATCGTTCAAAGGTTGGAAGACCGTGTTGAGACATCCCATTGAAAAATCCTGCAAAATACTCAACAACCAACCGCCATTGGGGGAGTAAAAGAGTCTCCCACCAAAGGATGCGGAGGTTAAAGTCACGATGGACCAACATGGGCGGTGGAGGACACGTGAAAAAATCTCGAGTCCTTCTTGGTATATTTACAGCTGGCGCCAGGTACAACGAGCACAGCGTAAGCGGCGCATCAAGATGGATACGAGCCGCCACGGCATGCCGGAGTAGAGAGTGAATGGGCAGTAAATGGGACAGACTCGTGAAGAAAGATCGCTGCTCCACCTCTGTCGCTGGTTCACCGTTTCAGAATAAGGGCTCCGCTGTTACTTGAAGGTTGCAAAAGGTCACGGCCACGAAGTTGCAACTCTGTAAACAAACAGCAAGCGCTGACTGAATCGACAAGCTTAATTCTTCAGCTTCGTATTTGGCAAAATATTTACGACAGTTCCTTTGGATGAAACGTGCCATAACCGGGAAACATCAATGGTCAGGACGATCCGTGACAATTGTCACGATGTTTTGACATGATAATAATAGAATAGGTATAATAATAACAATAATGTGTAATAAAATAAAATAAAATAATTTAACACAACACATTTCAGATTAAAATAAGTTACAAACAAGGTGGCTACATGACAGGGGAGTAATATAATAATAATTTTTATTTTTTTTTATTTTTGAGTTCCTGTATACAGGATCAGACACTGCTCACTCTGAAGCGGCTATACAGTGAAAATAGCACTAGGGTCTGCACCTAGACATAACAAAATGGAACGTCAACGGAAACTAACAACTGATGAAGTAACTCAGTTCACGTAAAAACGCAAAGGATATAATAATAATAATAATAATAATAATAATAATAATAATAATAATAAAATAATAATAATAATAATAAATTTAATAAATTCAAAAACCTTATATAATAATTGATCAAGTTCAGATGGAAATTAATAAACATTTTGTAAGTAAACAATTTTATTTCATTCATAAGCTACAGAGTTAAATAAACACATATTAAATAGTATAAGTTTGCTAAACTGCATTCAAAGTTTAGTACTTTTGAACTTTTTAAATGCTAACGTGATTATATATATATATATATATATATATATATATATATATATATTATATATAAATATATATATATATATATATTATATATTATATATATTATATATTATATATATTATATATATATATATATATATATATATATATATATATGAATCACTTCAACATTTAAAAAAATTAAAATTTAAAAATTATTTTATTAAATATTTTTATTTTTATTAGAATTATTTTATAAAACATAAAAATGAAAAAACAGCATTAACAAGGAGAAAAAAAGTTTATATAGAAATTGTTATAAAAACTTCCCTAATAGGGTTGGGGAGGGGGTGCTATGTCCAAATGAGAACGTGGGCGGGGCTTAACCCCCTCATCATCAACTGCGGGGGCTTAATCACCCCACCATCTACTCATTTTTCATGTCCATCCCCCAATACAATTCTCCCTCCTATAAACTACTAACCACTAATTATATAATATAATATATATATATATATATATAATATATATATATTAATATCTCTATATATTAATATAATTTATTATATATATTCTATATATAATATATATATTAATATATATATATATATATATATATATATATATATATATATATATATATTAATATATATATATATATATATATATATATATATTATTAATCATTATACAATACTGCAGAATACACTGTAACTATTGTATAACTACACATTAACTAATAGTTACAGGCCAAGTAAGATACAACAGCATATGCAAGTCGAGCATTTAGAATCATATAATAATAATAATAATAATAATAATAATAATAATAATATAATAATAATAATAATAATAGTAATATGATAATACATAATAATAATACACTTAAAATATTGTGCCAATTTACAAAACATGTATATATTTATGTTGAATTGACGGTTTTCCTTCAATAATAATAATAATAATAATAATAATATAATGATTGTTTTTTTTGTTTGAGAAACAATTATATTATATATTGATATATATACTATATATATATATATATAATTATATATATATATAATATATATATATATATATATATCTTATTATATATATATGATATATATATTATATATATATATATATATATATATAAGAGGTGTATAACTATATATATACATGATATGAGATAAAAAAAGAATTACGATTTGAACCTCCAAAGACGTGATAACATCATCTTCAGAGCTACAACACACCCACACCGAAGTATTAAAATTGCTTGAAGAAGAATTATATATTTCAAGATTGATTCTTCAGAGCAAAAAAAAATTTGAAATTAAAAGAAGAGAAAAAGCGAAGGAAGAAGAAGAAGAAAAAAAAGGCAAACAATTGGAAAAGAAAAAAACTATTAAGATCTAGGTACACAAGTACAGACCTCCCTTTAGCAAAATGAAAAAAAAACTACAAAAATAATATCGATTTGGTCCTTAATATGTACTGATTTGTGAAATCAGAATCAGTGCTTTTGACAAGCATTGAAGTAACGGACTGGGTTGTGAGTTCTAAGTTGTTTCGAGCGGTCGCAAAGTTTAAGAAAGTGAGAAAGAAAGTGTAAAAGAAAGTTATTTTCGGTGTTATTAAAATAACAATAAGAAAAATAAAAAAAAAATTTTTAAAACTTATAGAGAATAATATATAAGATGTTTCCTAGTGCGATACTAAGTTTTATAATTCATATAAGCCGCTGCAAATGCAGGGGCTTTATTGATTTAAAGTAAGAATTGGTAGATAGATACGCAAATCAGGAATAAATATGCTCTCTTGAACAGAAATTGAACTTTCTATATAAATGTACAAATTTGAACACTTTTTTTTTTTTTTAAAAGTGAAAAAAATAAAATTTGGGGAATAAGTTCCAAACTGACATCTTTAGAGTAAATATTACAATATTTAAAAAATTTAAGCAAAGCATGTAAGAAACACGAGTCCTTTATGTAGCTAGCAAGATTCCCTGATATACTATATATTATATATATATAGATATTAATATATATATATATATATACTATATATTATATATATATTATTATATAACTATATATATATATATATATAGTATATATATATATATATATATATATATATATATATACTATATATATATATATATATATATATCCTCTAAACTTTTTTTTTTATTTTTTATTTATATGAGAAAAAGATATCAAAAACTTTATATTGTATTTAAAAATAACGTTATGAAAAACTATCTAAATAAAAAACCTTATTCTAGAACACAAAAAATTAAAAAAAAATATTGAAATCAAAAAATATAACTAAATTCTATATACTACCATTTATCAACAATGCCGCCAAGTTCTGTCTACAACCACCGAAACATCATCACCAAATATCTACAATTTATAAACACAAGGTTCAAAAATATGGGGAAGGGGTTTTTACTGTTTAAGATGACCAGAAAGAAACAGAAAAAATGTAGTAGTAGTAATAAATAATATAATAATAATAATAATAATAATAATAATAATAATAATAATAATAATAATAATATGCTAGAATCACGTAAAATTCAGCTTACGATATCACCACTACCCGAGATACGATATCAATATGAGGCAATTCGTATATATATATATTTTTAAAAAAAAACTCAATAATGTATGTTAAATAAAAAAATTAAATAATTTTTGTGGCTCATTTGCTCATGTCCTATTCTTAATATTTTTTTACAAATATTAGATTCTTAATATATATAAAAAAATAAAAATATTTTTTCCCTATTCTGCAAGTGGATCTATTTTAATAATCACACAAAAAATTTCTTATTCTAACAGCGCTCGTCTCGTTGTCGTGCGGTTTTTTCATGTTTCAAGTTTCTAACCAATATTATAAATATACAAAGCAATTACATAATAATAAAAATAAAAGGTGCTATACTTCAATTACAAAACTTAATATAATTAATTCATTTAATATTAATAGTTTAAAAAATATTGCAAAATTGATAAAAAAACTAGTAGTAATTACAATAATTATATAATTCACAATCTTCCCTGGTATATATATATATAAAAGGAAAAATACGATAATTAATAACAATTATTGTTATTGATAGATAATAGTAAACAGTCATCTGGTGATCGAAATCTATTTGGTTATTGCCACAAAACTACGATAACTTCATTTAGTACAAATTCTTAGATTTAACAATTATCGATACTTCTAGTCAACGAACTTTAACACTGGTAAGTATATGGCTTTGCCGAATAGACCCGCTACATACAGGGGTCATTAGTATCTATACGCAAAACACCTTATTTGAGTGTGCTAAGTACATCTATCTTTTAATAATTATATATAATATATAATATATATTATAGTATATATATAAATATATAAATAATAATAATATTATATTATATATAATATAATAATAGTATAATAAATATTATAGAATATTAATAATATAACAATATATAAATAAATATTAAGAATTTATTAATAATATAATTATGATAAAGTTAGAAATACTATATATTTATAGGCCACCTTATAGCTATTTATATATATATATATAAATAAATACTAATTATTATAATAATTAATGATGATAATAATATTATGTTAATAAGCTAATATATATATATAATGGTCATTCATAATAGATAAATTTGATTACCCATTATATCACAATTAAACAGCCTGAATAGGACTGATCACTTCTAATAATAATGATAATATTGACAATGCATATATATATATAAGGAGAAATATAATATTATAGAATAGTATAGGAATATGTATATATATATATAGTAATATTATAATAATAATTTAGAATGTAATATTATAAGGTAAATATATATATATAATATGTATATATAGTTATATTTATATTATATTATATATAGGTATATAATGTATATATTGCTTATGAATAGGCTCATCTAAATTTTAAATTGTTAAGTCAATTCAATACATTCCATTTAAAATTTAGATATTATTAATATATATATATATAAATTTACTATAAATTTATAAATAGTATTAAGGTATATATATATATATTATAATTATGAATTTTATATTAGTATAATATATATTATTATTATATTATAATATGTATTATATATTATATATTTAAATTATATAGATGATATAGTAGTAGTATATGGCGAAATAAACATAATAGTATTTTAAATTTTAAATGTTAGTATAGTGTGGCATCATTCAGAAATAAACAAATATTTACTTTTCATTCCAGACAATTCTCTATCTTAACAATAAACGACGAAATCTTGAGTGCTAAAAAGAGGAAATCATTCAGTTTCTAACTAAATTCATCTCAACAATAACTAAAATACGATTAACATCACTGACGAGTGCTAAAAAATGGAAATATTCGAAAAGTTTCTACCATTTCATATCAAAATCCGATTAAATGAGAAAATTTCATAAAACACAATATTTTTTATTATAAAACTTAGTAATGGCTCAATATTCTCAATGAAAAATTACTTACAAATTTTTGTGAAACAATCTTCCTACACACATTCGGTTAAGTTGATTTTAGCAGTACTTAGTTGAAAATCTCCTTATAATAAATGCAAGAAAGGAAAAAAACTGTTTGATATAGAATATAATTAAATAAATAAATTAATAAATAAATAATCGAAAATGAATTATGTGATACAATATTAGATTGTATATCTAAACTCTGTATATAAATTAATTGTGATGGTCATGTATGATATTTATGGTTCAAGTGTATTATAATTTTATATATCAGTACAAAGACCATACAAAATGCGTTTCATACTTGTTATCTATCCATTAGCCGCTGGCTAGTGCTAATAATTTTACAATATTATTTATAGTTGTTTTATCTAAATATAGTATATTAATCAGTTATATATGACGAGCACTTTAGCAGCTACTAATTACTTGTCTAATTATATATAAATTAAATATTTGTTACTATTAATTTCTTCTCGCCGTTCTTGATAGTTTGTGATAGTAGATAGGCTATTTCATTTTACCAAACGTATGTGGTAAAATATTAAATTGCAAAATTGATAAAATCCAGCTTTTGTTTTTTATATGAGCGAAAAAAGATAGATACTCATTAAAAGTAATTACATCTTTTAGATATACTATATTAGTATATATTATAAACTGTGCAAGAGAAAATAAAATAGCTATATGGGTAAGGAGTAGGAATAGTAAGAGTAGGAATAGTATTTTCCAATGAACTTGTGCTATAAGATTATTATTAGGCATATTGAGTGCAAGAGTTAAGATGACAACTTATTGGATGATATGGTTTGATCGTTAAAGTATATGCACATCGAGTTTGTGAAGTTATAGTAATATATTATAGATTAAAAGAATAGAAATTTACTTTAATTATTTTTTTTACTCCTATAATTTTTTTATAAAATTTACTCATTTTTTTTTATTACAAGAAATAAAATCTACCTAGCTTGATAGACATGATTATATATAGATATATGTAAATCCAGTGGCAGTCACATTTTTTAAGATGTTGAATCTGTTTTTAACTTATCAATATATATAGAAATTATATTTATGATAAATGATTTTTCTTCAAAAAAGCTTTTACTTGTTATATTGGTGGTTTAAATATATAATAACTGATGTAATGTGGCATGTTCGTTTCTTAAATTAATTCTTAGTAGCTAAAAATTGCAATCATATATGTTATATTACATATAAAACATTTTCTCATTATAATTATATTTTATAATGTTAATGAAAATGTACTAAAGAAAATACTCCAGATGCTTCCCATCTTGACTTTATGAAAAGTAATATTATATATATATATTATTTAATATATTATATTTATTATTTATATATATTAATAATTATTATTTTTTAACAGTATATTATAATATGACTCAAAAATTATGTAATTATATTAGATATATAATTAATTACATTTTACATTATATATATAAATATGTACATAAAATTTATATTAATAATATAATAATATTCGTAATGTCGTGATTTTTCGGATTATATATCCGGAAATTTCGATTAATATGCCTGAGATGATAATTTAACACTCAGCCTGTTTTAAACTAGTAATAAAATGTTAATAAACTAGAAGCACCCAGATCTTAATATTGACTATCTTATTCAAGTTTACTAAAATATATCAGACCCGCATAGTTATAATATTAATTCATATAGATTATTATATATAATATTAATTATTATTATATATATATAGTTATATTATTTATAGTATTAAATATTAATATTTATATAATGTATATATATAATTAATAGTTATTTAACAGAGTATAAGTATATATATATATATATATATAATATTATATATAATAATATATATATAGATATATATATATAATGAGCGCAAAAAACGTGATTCCTAACGAAATAGTAAAAAAAAAATTCACAATTACAAAAAAAAAATGTAGAATATACGGACATGTTGTTTCATTAAATTATGAATGTATCTAATTTTATTCATATATATATATAATATATATAAATATTTATATAATAATATATATATATATATATATATATATATATATACTATATATAGTATATATATATATATATCTATACTATATATATATATATATATATTATATATATATTATAATATATCATTTATAAAACTAAAAAATTTCTTTAGTATATGTAAATATTATATATAAATATATTATATATATATATAATATTATATATACTATATATATATATATATATATTATAATATATATAGTTATATCTGTGATGAAACACGCTAGACTTATAAATGTTAATACCAATATATATATATATATACAAGCTATACCATGCATTTATTATAAAAAAACATAATATATAATAATATAATATAATATATATATAATATATTAATATTATATATATAATATAATATATATATATATACTATATATTCCCTATACTCGCTCGAAAAACTTATTATTAGTATTATGGTGTTATATGTAAGGGTTATGTTTTAAAAAACACGAAAACACATCGTTATATACCTTATATTGATGCTTATTAGGTCTTCAAAAAACTAGGCAGAATTCGAGGTATCAAGTGGGAGGTGGGGGTGGGTGGTTTGATTAATATGAACAAAAATTTTGAGGGTAAAAAAATACCCATATCACAAGTATTATATGATGAAGTGGCAAGATAAATGGTTTCTACAGACTATATACTATATATATTAATATATATTATTCAAATTATATATATATATATAATATACTATATAATATATATATATTATAGTATAATATTATATATATATATACTATATATTATATATATATAATATATATTAATATATAATATATATAATATTATAATTAATATATATATATATAATAAATAGGCGCTCAGGTATAGATCTGTAAAAATATTCATTAGTAATTATTACCTAAAAGAAGATAATATATAAAAGATTTATATAAAATAAATATGGCATCGGGTTAATTTTATAATTTTCAGTATGATAAGTTATAGATTCATATGCAAGTCAATGTAAAAAAATCATCAGAACGAGTAACATGATAAATAATTATGATGTATTTGGCATATGCTTAAATAATAATAGGATAATTCTTGGTTTCCAAAATACAAAATTCACCCAAAATGTCAAACCACATTAAATATTAAAAGATCTTGTATAAAAATATATATATAAAAATAGCTTTTTTGTGTGTTGTTTATTATTATTATATATATATATATTAATATATATATATTAATATATAATAATAATATTAATATAATATATTATTATTATTATAATTATAATTAATATTATATATTATATGCCATTTATAGTGTTCTCCTAAATGGAAATTGAGAAAAATTGATTTTGAGTAAAATAATAATAAATAATAAATAATATTTAATAAATTAATAATTTTATATTAATTATAATAATAATAGATAATAATTAATATTAAACAAATATAATCAGACTTGAAATTTCAGCATGTATTTTATTTAACTCATTTTGTAAATTTAACTGAATAATGTTAAATGAATAATAAATAATTAAAATGTTCAATAATAATAATTATTCATTAATTTTAATACTCGTGTGTTCTGCAAAGTCATAATTGCATAATTTTCGTGTAATTAAAAATAATAGTTAGTAATGTTATATAAAAAGATAGAAAAAAAACTGAGGTCAACTGAGATAATGATAATGATATTAGGATAGTAATAAAAAAAAAATGACTTGAAAATACTCAATTGATTATATATAAGCAGTGATATTATGAGAATATTATATACTAAATCTCTCCCTCCTCATTTGGTAAATATAATAATAATAAACTAATATAATAATTAAATAAAATTAAATCAATATTATAATATAATATATAAAATTAAATAAGCCATATAATAATAAAATATAATATTGATTATCTCCTGCTCCTCTCCATCTCCATTGCCACACACGCATCTCTCAAACCATCACAGAACTCGCGAAATACTATTAAACTAATTATTTATAATTTATGAATATACCAACCACAATTTTAAATGCAAATTTTTTATGCTGCATGATGTCTAAAATTCACCTGATATATGTAACAAAGAAAATAAAACATCCAAAATTAAGAATATCCTTGTTAAAAATTCATCCTCTTACAATACTAAAAACTAAATTATAATCCATAATATAATATAAATAATAATTAATAAATAATTTTTTATTTTTATATTAAGTATATAATATATAATAGTATATTATATATTTATATATATTTATTAAATATTATAAATTAATTAATTTATATATAATATATATATAATATATAATATATATATATAATTAATATATATATTATATATTATATATTATATATATATATATATATATATTATATAATAAATTTTATATATATAATATGATAGTCTTTAACGTGCTTTTAATACATTATCGGTAATGGGGCATAGGTACAGGAATAAACGAATACTTTGGGGCGGGTACTATAGTCCCAAACCTAGCGGCCAACCAACGTTATTAATTATAGTTTCACTCAGGTCTGTAGTTTTATCTTGCCCACCAGAGAAGATTAAATAACTATAGATGCTTACGCGGAGCGATGAAATCAGCGTCCTCTCGCATGAGAGTTCAACGAATCATAACCTTATCTTGAATAGCAAGGCCTACCATATTATAATATATATTTATATTTAATATATTATATATATATATATATAATTATTATATATATTATAATATTATTTATATTATATTAATATATATAATATATATATATATATTAATATTTATAATGATATATATATTATAAATATTAATATATATAATATTATATATTAATTATTAATATATTATATATATTATTATATACATAATATTTATAATATATAAATTATATAATATATATATATATAAAATTAGTTACCTTCATATTATGATATAAGTTACATTTTCACCCTATTATAATAATATAAAATTATATAAATTATTAATAATTAATAAATAATAATAATTGATAATTAATTGTATATAATAATGGTATTAAGGTTATAGTACTTCATCTTTCACTGCTACTGTTCTTATAACACCACTCAAAACCAATATAACGACAATACTTAACAACGCGCACTTTAGTGACAAGCTCAACTTCACCAATCCCATAAGTACTATTAATATATAATAATTACAATTTATAATATAATAATAATAATAATAAATATAATAATAATTAATTAGGTGAGTAAAACTCATTATAATAAGCTTAAGATTTCTGTCACAGGCCTTTGTTTATACTATTATATTATATATATATATATAATAATATATAGTAATTATAATATATTATTTTTAACTAATATACATCATATATAGTTTTATAATGATATATTTATATGTTATATAAATATATAATGTTAAGTATAACGTAATATGTATAATAATAGTAATATATATATATTATATTTATTATTATTAATTATTTAGTATATATATATTTCCTATATTATTCCTATATTATTCCGAACAAATTATATATATATATTATAGTAAATAGTTATAGAGCTCTCTAATAAGGTTATATAGTATTTGCAATAGTATTAAAAAAATTAAATACGCAAAGTATGTAAAATGCCAGAAAAAATAAAGCAATAAAAAAACAATAAAAACTTTTTAAAAACAAAAGCGTTTATGAATAAAAAAATTATATAATTGAAAAATTAATTATGATTATTATAATAATGATGCTCCTATATTAGTATTTTAACTATGGAAGAGTAATTATTTATGACAATTTTATATGTGCACGCATGGAATTATTATCATTATAAATTACCATCAGATACGAATTTATATTACTGTACCTTTAGGTGTGATAATATATATATTATATATATATATATATATTAATAATATATATATACTATATATATTTAATATATAACTATATTAAAAAAAGAAAGCTTAACATAAATAAAAACGTAGAATAAAAAGACATGAAATATTTATTTTAACCATTTCTATTATATAAAAAAAAATTTTATACAATTAACAAAATAAAAATAATAAAAAAAAGTATACAAGTACTTCTTTTTCCTAAACCCTTGCTTCTATTATTTCTATTTCATTTCTCTAATTTAATCGTAAAAGATTTAAAAGTTAATATATTATTAATTTTCATACATCATAAGTGAATATTATGCAATTTGTGGTCAAAAAAATAAAAAAAATACGATAAAAATAAATTGCAAACAAAAGGACATTGAGTGTCTATTCCGAAATATCTTTTAAATTGACAATCGGCGTTAATTTTAAATAACAATTTTAAAATATGATAAGAATAATAATGTATAATAATTAATAAAAAAAGGATAGCTATTAAACTCTACTTACTATTAAATACCAGACGAAAGGTGTTATACAGTACCAGCAGGTTCAGGTCGGCTCTCAATTCACCTTTAACTCAAAAGACTTGTGAAACTCTCTCCCAGTGTAGAGTGAATGGTTTGCCAGCAGTGTTCGCAGTAATACTGCAAGCAAGTGACGTTCGCGCAGAAAAAGGGAGCGAACTTCCGTACCACTCAGGACGCGGCGCGTACTTGGCACCTCACATTACTTGAATCATACAATAATGTAAAGTTTATTTAACTTCTACCTGCAGGCCGGTGAAACGTAATAGAATAAATTATTATTATCATTATACTATTTATTATTTATAATTTATGAATAATCCTCTGGAGATAAGAAAAAGTAAACATCTATATATATTGTGTTTAAATTCTTGTGAAAGTTGTGGATACGTTGTTTTTTATAAAAGTGCTCCTTGTGAATGATTGTATTATCTTTAATTTTATATATTATCTCAGTTTAATTGAGTGCATAGTTTGATAATATATATATGTTTGTGTGATATAGTGAAATGTGTATAGATATAGTATTATATTATCAATATTTTAGTTATTAATTGATAAGACTATATTTATTAAATTTTATCTTAAGTAATTATCTTCAATTATATTCTCTGTATGTTATGGTCTGAGGTACTTGTCGTGACGTTTTAAAAGATAAGTTTTTAGTTTTATATAATTTTTTTATATTTTTTCATGTTTTCAAGCTGCAGGCTCTAATGAAACTTTAATATTTTACTCAGACCTGAAAAAAGAGGCGTTGTATTTTAAGTTTTATTTTCTTAAATGTATTATATATATGATAAAATAATTGTGTTTATTTAATTTTTGCTATAGATAATTCATTATTTATAGTGTAATTGTGATTCGACTTATATTTATTATTTTTTTTTTATTTCCAGTTTCTGCCTTTTGTTCTTTATTTCAGCGTGTCGTGTGGTATTGTTGTGATGATGGCAGGTTTGCGAAGGGCGCGGGTCTTATTACATTCATTCATTTTACCAACATCCGCGGCTTAAATCTAACTTTGCCTCTGTGGTAATATCACCTCACTACACTCATATCCCTAACCTTTTACTCTTGTCTGAGATCAAGATAGTTAAGAATTTTCATCCTCTAACTCGTTTAATGTTTCCAACTATAACTTATTCATAATTTCGTCTTGCATAAGGTGGAGTTGTTGTGCCTATGCTATTAAACATTATTAACTTATGTTAAGCACGTACTCGCTGCTAATCTCGTATAACTCCTTAAATTCGTGTTACGTGGCTACAAAATCTTTCTTCCTTCTACTACAATTATCTTACTTCTGGTAAAGAACTGTTTATAATACTTTTACCCAAAATAAATACTGTGGTCCTCTATTTAGGAGATTTCTCTCAGTGTACACAACACTGATATCGTAGTTGGGATCCTCTATACTTGATATTAGATGGGTAATAAGAGGAGGCGAATCACTTCAGCATTCTTAACGATCTTTAACAGTTGACTAAAGAAAACCAACACATATTACATGTCGTCTTACCTAATTCTTGAACGCGCTTGACCCATGATTCACCACAAGTCTCTCATTAAAAAAAAATGCTATTTTTTATCCTGTTAGGTAAACTCAACGCTGTCACCTATATATATCTCATCTTAACTTTTTATATACCTTATCTCTAGCAGTTCCATCCTGCCCGAGTTTTTTCTGGCACTTTGATTCGGAAGGGTGATATTGTGCGGGGCCTATTGCGTCGCTCCACGCTAACTATTCCTTGGAATGAGTCCTATTGACAATGAAGACTCTTCAGCTTCTTATTAGCCACTAAGAGTTGGAGCATGTAATCGTTGACGGGAATGAGCAGTTCATTCCTTCTCGACTAAATTTTTTTCTTTCTACAATATATGGTTCAACTGTACTTGCTATGCTGAGGATTTAAGGCTACAGACAGCGCTTATCGGAGGGTGGAAAATTTCTCGTTTTCTCCTATCACTTTCGCCTAATTTTCATTCAGCAGATAATCGTTGCAGGTGATACTCTTCGACTCGAGCACAAGCGTGGCTTTCATCAAACAAGGTCTCGACTTAACCTCCTTTGTATCTCCTTACTGATAAATCTTTCTGGCCTCTTCTCACAAAGAAACATCTCTTATCATTTGTATAAAAATTACTTTTCCTTCTTATCCGTTCTCGTTCTACCTATCACTCTCGCTATTTCATTCAGCTAGAAAATCGTTGCAGGGATACTCTTCGAGCAGCAAAGCTGGCTTTAATAAAACGAAGTTGCGCTAACCTCCTTGGTTCTCCTACTGATAAATCTTTCTGGCCTCATTGCCAAAAACATCTCTAACAACTTCTGTAATCTGCCTTTGCCGTCCTCTTATTCGTTGATGGCTCGTGTGCTACTCTCCACACTGAAAGGCCTAATCTCTTCAGCCTCCTATTTTCCTCTAACTTTCAACCCTGGACGATTCTGGACATTCCTCTTCCTCCACCTTCTCCTCTCCACCGTGTCCATTGTCTTTGCCTGTGATTACATTTGCATCGGGTGCAGGGCTCCTGAGATCTGATGAACGTTAGGAAGGCGGGTGGCCGGATGCATCCTTCCCCGAGTTCTTGAGTGAGTTGCTTCCGAGCTGGCACCCTCCCTCGTTCACATATTCTACTGTCTCAATACTAAAACACTTTTCCCTTTCAGGTTCGGAAGCACGACAGTCCACCTATTCCGAAAAAAGGTGGCCGCCGCTCTGATCCTTTCTAACTATCGCCATATTGCTCTCACCTGTATTCTATCTAAAGATCTTTGAAACCCTTCTTTAACTCTCCACTTCTAATAGACCATGGGAATCTCTTATCTCTTCTTTCGTAATCGCCATAGTACTCGCTTTCGCGTTCGAGTATCTACTGGTAAATATAATTTTTATGTTTACGATTTTTGGTTTTCCGCCCTTTAGAACTACGGGGAGATTGCCTGGTGCGCATTGACAATATTCCAAGCATTTGATACAGGTTATGGCACGCTGGTCACTGACTCTTCCAAGCTCACCCTCCTTTGGTGTTATACCTCCTCTCGTTAGAACTTACTTATGTCTGTGTTTACTTCCAATCGCTCTTGATCGGCGCTTGTTGATGGGGGCGATCTTCTTCTTCCTATTCTAATCAATAGTAGGGTTCTGTATTATCTCCTTATTCTCCTACTTTATTCCTATCTTTTCATAATTGAATTTTTCTCACCTGACATCTAACTCTAATCACTCAATATGCCGATGACTCGACCCTTCATTCTTCAATCATTTCAATTCTTTGCTCACTCTATTTACTTCATAGAATTTCACTTTTCTCGTACTGATAAATTCGATTTGCCTTCTCGTCTTACTGGGTCATCTTTACTTGAAGATATTTCCAGAAACTGATGAAATTCATTCTTTAAAAAGGTCATTATGATAGTAAAGGTCAAACTTTTTATAAATAAAGCATTCAAACTTTCTAGAATCTAATTCGACAGGCTCCTCTCGTAACTAGTAAAATTGGACAATATAACACATCCTTGGGCTTTACATAAACAAAAAAATGTGACTTCTTGGAAACCTCAACATCACAACGGTATTGCTAATAGCAGGCTCTCAAAGAAGACTGGGGGAGTTCTGTTTAGACTTGTGGCAGAGACTTTTTTTCCTTTATCACATAGTTACTCTCACAGTTATATACTAAGAGCCTCATCGTCCCTATTGTATGGATTATAGTAGTACTAGCTCTCATATCTGGGGGGGCTTCAGGTTTCACCCGGCTTTTGGATAGGTCGAGTCAAAAGGCTAAAAGACTTTATAAACTGTCCTGCTTTCTAGTTCACTTGACCTCTATCTTTGTGGCGCGATGTTGGTGCTATATTTATTCTCTTTAATTCATATAGGTACCGTATTTAGCGGCTCAAGTGACATCGATGGGAACTTTCCACTCGCGATAGCCTACACCGTTTAGGAACGCCACTCGTTAGCACAGGGGTGCTGATATCTGACGACATATGAGATATTATGTGCCGGTTTTCAGCGAAACTTCAGATTATTTCGCTGCGGTGCTCCTTCTTTCCTGCCACCTCATGTTGTGGAATTCTCTTCTCCATCTTTCTTAGTTTCCTACCAATTTATCTCTCTCAATTTTAAGGCGCGTCTGTGCTATCTGCTGTAAATTGCGTTAGTTGAGTTTTAGTTTATATTTCTAACACCCACCTCCTGAAATAGGCTTTTGCATGTGAGCGGTTGGTTAATACTAAAAAAAAAAAAAAAAAAAAAAAAAAAAAAAATAAAAAAAAATAAAAAAAAAAAAAAATCTATGTTTAAGATTTGTATGACAATTTTTTTTTTAAAAGGAATAAGATGATTATTTATAAAATTACTTTTAAACATATTATTGAGTGATAGAAAGAAGTGATGTTAACAGGCTTGCAACATAGTCTGTTTTATGCTTATAAGGGTTAAAAGGGTTAGTTAAACACTATAATAATATCACATGGGAAGATATTTGTTTCAGTTAGTAAATTTAGGTGGTTAGTGATTGAAAAGCACTACTTAACAAGAGATAAAGATAAATAAATACATAAACATATATTAAGGCTTCGAGAATAGAAATAATAATTGAGGTTGTGTGTTTTGGTGTTTTCAAAGATGTTGTATGTGTGTGAAAGATTATTGAGTTAATGAAACCAGGCAAGTTATCTTTGCCATAGTTAGAAATACGGTAGAGATTCGGGGTCAATTTCAAAGGAACATTTCTTGAAATGAAAAAAGTAATGAAGTGACGAACCAATAACTCGAGAGCAGATTAAGTGGTGAAGTGACAGATTGAATGTCATTAATGAAAATTATAATGAAAGTGGGAGATGAAACAGAATTGATGAATAGAGAGAATGAAAGCAGACCGAAAAGGAAATAAAGGGAGAATGATATAAACCGAAAGAGGGAAACTTAGAAATCAAAGTCTTGTGCCGAACTAGCGAAGGCTTTCGGTATATCCAGCGCCACAGCATAAGAATCACCGAAATGCCTTAGTGTAGATGACTAAGCGTCCAAAAGAACCGAAAGTAAATCAACAATTGAGCGTTTACCAAACTGGTGATCTGAAAAAAAAATAAATGGCACATCCATCTTCACTTCGTTTATTCATATTATCTAATTTATATTCTATATTGTTATATTTGGTGCTCTCTCTCATCAACTCTCTAGAAGCACACAACAAAAGTTTATCACCCTTTCAATTCACAGATTATTTCCACTCTGAAAGACCCTAATAATTTTCACTCTTTTTATACCACTCATTCTGGCAGTTAAATCGCCCATGAAAACACTTTACCATTGTTTAAGAGATACTCAAATATATTCCCATTTCCTCCAAGAACATATCCTTCACTGCTTTTGCATTGTCATTGTATTTGAACATAAGGTATAAGATTTTAAAAATACCCATCATTTAATTTTTTTAATTTTACATTGCCCTAAAATGTAATCTTGTCTCAGTTTGTTACTTTCCTTTACACATTCCCACTATGCTCTGTTATTTTTAGGATTTTTCTCATTTACTCTTAATATCTGATGATCTCTATAGGCTCTTCAACAATTTTTCTATTTTTCTTTAAGATATTGGTCATTTTGAACACATATGTTGAGCACCTTTTCTTTTTACAAGCTAATCCTGCTTCATCTTTTTTGCCTTCATCATTTAGAACCCTGATTATTTAATTAAGCTGATTTAACAATAATTTCTTTATAATTCTCACTTATATTTTATTTGATTTCACCTTGACTTTTATCAACAACAGCTTACTTAAAAAAATAAAAAGGATAATATCGGATGTTTAATAACACAGAAGTCATTCGCTTTCAAATAAATCGGTAAGTCAAAACTTTAACCTTGTTTCAATAGTCATCCATTTATCAGAGACTTACAATAAATAATAAAAAATCTGCTAATTTATAACAATCACAAATAAGAAGAAAAAGGAGAAAAATTCCTATATCAATAGCAGAAAATCCAGAATTTCTAGAAAGGTAAAATATTATCATTAATTATTTTTAATATAAATAATTATAATACTACTAAACCTATTAAGAAATGTAAATTGGCTTCACCAACCAGCCAAGCAGAATAATAATAATAATTACAATAAATAATAATAATACAATAATAATAATAATAATAATAATAATAATAATTGTTAATAATAATAATAATAATAATAATAATACAATAATAATAATAATAATAATAATAATAAATAATAATAATAATAATAATAATAATAATAATAATAATAATAATAATAATAAGTTTAATAATAATATTAACGTATTAATAATAATAATAATAATAATAATAATAATAATAATAATAATAATAATAATTAATAGTAATTAATAATAATACTACAATAATAATAATAATATTTTCAGGAGGCTTGAAAAAGCATCAAAATCATACAATAATAATAATAATAATAATAATAATAATAATAATAATAATAATAATATTTATTTTTTTAAGGGCATAATTCCAGAAAAGAGCCAGGAGAATTATTAATTTGGGTTTGACCTTACTAGGGACTTATATCGCTTCCATCTCAGATGATATATATATATATATATATATATATATATATATATATATATATATATAGGTGAAATTTGTTATATATATTATTATTTATATTATCATCTATTTTAAAAGATATGTGTATATTATTATTATATATCTATTATTATATTATTATTATTATTATTATTATATATTATATATAGAAAGTATGCCCAAATATACATGCCGATACATATACATACATATATATA
>JABUQX010093782.1:0-2500 GCA_015478945.1 Trachelipus rathkii | reverse complement strand
GTTCAGGTTTCACGGTAAAGAAACTTACAAAGAAAAAAATTGGTTTACATCACTGAAGTATATATATATATGAGAGAGTAGGTATATATATATATATATGTTAAGAAAGGTTATATATATATATATATATATATATATACAGGTATATATATATATATATATACATCTTAGTTCCGATTATTTTGCGCTGCAAGTATTTACAGTTTTTTTGTCTATTAACTGAAAGGCCTCTTCTCTCTGGTAAGAGAGAAAACCATTCCCACATTGGATTGTTATGTCTTGTGGAAAAGAAGATACCCGGGTAATAGTTATATTTCATATTTCACAGAGCATGTGCTGGTAGGAGGTCATGTGGCAAAGCAAATGGTCTACTAGATTATGTTGCAAAATAGACATAAACCCGGTAAGGGAACAAAGCAAACTTGTCAGAGAAAGGGAAACAGCAAGATATACAGCGATTCACATATTCTTATGCTACTACAGAATAGCACTGCTATGATGTTATCATTTGTCCGAAAGCTCATCTTGAAGAAAAATGAAGGAACCTCAGATGATAATTCCAGCAGGACTTCTAAAAGCCATCAAAGCAGTGTTAAAAAGACAAAATACTAGAGACATATCAAACACTGAATTAGCTAGGCCTCGTCACCATACTGAACTCCGTGAGGATGCGGAACTAAGGTCCAAACCTAGAGAGTGGTCTCATCAGTCAAAGAGATCATCCTTAATACAGATCAGATAAAACAAAAGGTTACCAACAAAAATAATGCGTGAGGTTTCTGATCAGCAATAAAACAATTAAGAATATGCTCTCTTGTCTTTTCTGTTTGATGATGAAACAGATGAAATAAAGCTATGCTTGAAGGAAGAAACAACAGAAACATTTCCAGTTTTAACTGTAAAGAACACTAAACCTGTCTGTTCAAGCCTGGGTACTGGCTTTTGTCTGATTTTTATGCTACTGAAGTGGAAGGGAAAGACAAATATCCAGAGATACCAAGCTTAGTAAAATATTATGCTGAACTAAAGAGAGAGAGAGAGAGAGAGAGAGACAGAGAGAGAGAGAGAGAGAGGAGGAGAGAGAGAGAGAAGAGAGTAAGTAGTAGAAATGGAGTCTCACTATGTCAGGAGATTCAAAACCGCAGTGAACACTGGCTGGATGTGGGTGTAAACACCATTTACATAAAAACTGGCAGCATTTGTTTGATTGTATGTGATTTACATACAGGTGCAGCTGTCTCTTCTTCACCTCTCATCCAGTAAACTGATATTCTACAAATCAACACAAGTGGTCAGGGACCTCACAGCATGCTGATACTTCAACACAACTAATTGTTTGTACCTCCCAAAGATTGCGAAGTAGTCAACCACTACTAGTATTTCCTTAAGAAATTGCTGAAGACCTCAGCATAGATCAGTCCTAGCCGTATATATGGCTCAAACAATAAGATCGGCAAGCGCCTCAGTTACCGCCCGATCGGTTTCGTCCGGCGGTCACATCGTTGGTTAACTACAGCTCTGCTCTCTTCTGCATTTGATTTCCAAAGGCGAATTTCAAAGAAAACACTGAAGAATTTGAGGTTAATTGCTGACCATAATTGGTGTTTATCTTTCAAATCCGTTACGAAACTTTAGTCCGGTGGAAGGTCGATGATGACAATCACCAGTTGGGATCTAAAGCAACTTTAGCAAACAGGCAAGTTGCTGAGAGACATCGTGTTACCTGTAGGGAAGAGGTCAGCCTGGTATGCTCGATCAGAAATTAGGCAGCATAAAGCGGGCCACTCACCAATGTTCAAAATTCGTGCTAAGGCTGTGTAAAATAACTAAGAACCAGAAACCAATTGACGAGAACCAGTTGGGAGACTGCTCATTAAGCAATAAAATGACAAAAATGTTTGTCATTAAACTGTCTGAACTGTGTTTATTTGTTCTGAGTCTTGAATCTCCAATAATAACATTATTAACTAATAAAGATATAAAAGCTTCAAATAGACAATAATGCAATTACTGAATGGGCTCAAATAAGCACTGTAAAGTATTGAGATGAGTTAAATGGATCGCTAGTGCTACCATTTTATGTCGAAGGTTAATAGCTAGCAAGCAGACAGTTGAAAACCAATGAAAAAGAAATATATAAAAACTTTGCTACTACAATAATATAGAGTTATAAATTCTAAAACAGTAAGTTGAATGAATTGCAACATGCTAAAAAAATCTTTGCCAAATACAAAAAAATTTCGAAACCACTTAACCCCATAATGACATGCCTGATATATTTATATATATATATATATATATATATATATATATATATATATATAGTTATATATAGTATATATATATATATATATATATATATATATATATATATATATATATATGTTATTATATATATATATATATATATATATATATATATGTTATATATATATATATCGAAGTATACGAAAACGCGAAGCGTTTCACGATTAATCATCTAATCGAACGAAGTAATACT
>JABUQX010093781.1:17500-23149 GCA_015478945.1 Trachelipus rathkii | reverse complement strand
TGTAACAACACACCTCTTAACTGCTCTTGGAAAGTGGTCAATAACAGTCGCACTCAGCGTACATCGTATGTGGGAGTCCCATGGCGAGTAGTAGCCTGCAAACTCATTGCATACAACAGGTTACCACTCTTGACTTTAAAACCTCCGCAGCTCTGCCTTCTCTTTACAATAAAATGTTTACTTTTTGTGACCATGATCAGATAGTCAATTTCATGCAAACCTCGACGCCAACAGCTCAGAGACAACTTCGGCAAAAATACCAACTCTCGTACAAGATCATTTCAGTTCACCCTGGGTAACAATGAGACTATCCGGACTGTATTCGGATGGATGATAGACATCATCCAGGTCATTGGCTTCCATACATGTAGACGTACTAAAATTACCATGCCTCCCGAATATCGACCGCAGTAAACTTGCTGCTACTGTAGATATATGGCGGTGATTGTAAAACGTCTATACAGCCTAGTTAGTGCGCACCATGAATATTTGTCATTCCAGGGAATATGTAAAAAATAGGGATCCATATTGCACAAAAACGGATGTTTGAACAGCAAATCCGTAGATTATATATGGAATCGGCACCTCCGAAATACTATATATCTGCTACAAAAGTCCATCCAACAAAAAATTTCACACTTTTGTCGTTGACCAGTGTGATAATAATAATAATAATAATAATAATAATAATAATAATAATAATAATAATAATAATAATAGATACCTTAATTAAGACTTTATTTATCCCCAAGTCTAGATTCTAGAGCAGGGGTTGGCACACAAGAAACCAAATGATTTAAATCAACTGATTATTTTTACTTGATTTTTTTTATTAAAAAAATCATGACTTTTTATTTTTTTAGGCTAATTGTTTTTTTTATAAATTAATAATTAATCATAGCTATCACCTAATGTAATGATAAGTATATTTCATCTATATAATAAGGAAATTCATCAATGTAGTTTCAAGTCTTCTTAATGGAAGAAATAAATAAAATTAAGTAAGAAGATATTATACTGTATATATATTAAATTTAAATAATTTAATTAAACTAACATAATAATTATAATGTACTAAAACATCATTATTATTAGTAATTAATTAGGATTATTTACTAATTATAAAAATTAATAATTAAAAAAAGCTAATTTGTGTCTAAAAAAAAAAAAAAAAATTTAAAAATCTAAAAAACAAAACAAAACAAAAACCAACATTGTTCTAGAGAATAAAGCTATCGGTTCGAGCGTGAAAATATGTTTCATTGTATTTTCGAAACTATAGAGTCGGGGTCATTTTATCATGATATTTGTTCACAACCAATTCTTGAACACTCTTGACCTGGAGGTATGTTTCACCACTAGTCTTCTCTCTATAAATACACACCTTCGCTCCTATAGGTAAATCTGACCACAACCTTATATCTTTAATTTTTTAATACTTTCTCATCCAACAGCTCCATCCTGCCTATGCGTTTTTTTGCCACCTTTAAATCGGCTGACTGGGGGGCATTGCGTTGCTTCTACGCTAACTATAATTGGAGTGAACTGCTTTGACTCTGAAGACGCTTCGCCGATAAGTGGAGCTGTATCGTGATGGGATGAGGCAGGTTCATTCCTCTTCGACTAAATCTTTTTTCCCTCGAAAATCATGGTTCGATACGGCTTGGTTCTTGGCCATTTCAGGCTGAGAGACATGCATATCGGGTGTGGAAAAATTCTCATTCTCCTATCACTCTCGCTAATTTTCATTCAGCTAGAAATCGTTGCAGGGATACTCTTCGATGAGCAAAGCAGACTTTCATTAAACGAAAGTGCGCTGACCTCCTTGGTTCTCCTACTGACAAATCCTTCTGGCCTCTTGCCAAAAACATCTCTTAAAAAACTTTTTTAATCATTCCTTTTCCTCCTCTTTCTCCTCTCAGGATTCTGTTCTTAATACTCCAACTGAAAAGGCCAATCCTTCGGGGCCTCCTATTTTCCCTAACTCAACCCTGGACGATCTGGCTTCCTCTCCTCCTCCTTCTCCTCTCAGGTGTCCTATGCCTTTGCCTGTGATTACATTTGATCGGGTGCATGGGCTTCTGAAATCTATGAACGTAAGGAAGGCGGGTGGCATTCCTCCCCGAGTTTTGAGGGAGTATGCTTTTTATGCAAAATCATAACTGAGTAAATGACAAATCAATTACTGAATTTTTTTAAGAAAGACATTTGAAAAAGTAGAAAGTTCCGGTTAGTTCCGGCCGGAACCGGAACTTCTAAAAAATCAAGGTTCCGGCCGGAAGTTCCGGCAGGAACCTGGTTCCGGTACATCCCTAAGCAGAATAAATAGCATTCTTTAGAGTCTTTCTATCAGTATACACAACCACCTCAAGTCTTTTACCCCAATACAACTGATACCACAACTCTTCCACATATACACCCGTGTTTGCACCTTCTATGAACCTAATTGCCTCCGCTTCAATAGTTGACCTCGCAACCCTTTTCACACATTTAGATTTCCACGAAATTGGACACCTGTTCCCCTTCACATCCTTCAAAGCTACAATACAACCCTCCTAAGGATTCACTCTACCTTCCATTCCATACGACGCATCAGTATAAACTTCCACCACAATCTTACCCTCCAGCTTACTCAACCATACCCCCAAATCAACCTCTTTCTTCCTTTTTAGAATGTTTATCAACTTTCTCATTTCATCTACTTTACCACCCTTAAAAAACCTACTCCTATCACTCACATCAAAACGTAAATCAGGTCTAGTCTGTCCACATAACCAATTCATTTGCCCCACCAATGATCTATATGTTGTCTTCTTCAACTCTCTGTCACCAAAAAACTCCCTCTTATCAGGCACCATGATACTTTCCATGTACTTCTTTTGCTCCAACCATACTCCCTCCTTTTGATTCTGAATATTTACTCTGATATACTTAAATCCACTCGCATCCTCTGTACCTATTTTAACCTTATCCTTCAATCTTCCTATAACTTTCTTGAGAAACCACTGGGATCCCCCAAAACAAAAGTCATCAACATGCGTACACAGAACTCCTTCCAACTGATCCCCTTCCTTCCACATAAAAAATGCCAGTTCAAGCCTACTCTTCTTTCCCCCTAACTCAGTAATCACATCTACCACCTTCTCATACCAGGCACGAGCAGCGTCTTTTAAACCATATACCGTCTTCTGTAACTCCCAGACATACCCCTCATCTTCTGCTTCTTTAGGAGGAGCCACATATACACGCCTTTTAATCTTATCACCTTGTAAATATGCAGCTTTCACATCGATTGAGTGGCATTCCCAACCTTCCCTCTTAATCACACTTAAATACAATCTCAACACCTCCCCTGAACAAGTAGGTGCCTCCGTTATCAGTTCCTTCCCAGTTTCTTCAAAACCCCTAGCCACTTACCTCACCTTACACACCATTTTTCCTTTCATCTTCTCAGTTATCACCCACCTAAGTGATATACATTTCTGCCCTCTATCTTTTACCTTCTTAAAAACATCATTTGCTTCCCAGTTATCTATTTCTTTTATCTTAGCTTCTAGCAACCTGTTATCATCCTCAGTTCCCATCAACCAAACCTCTTCATCTTCGCTAATACATTCAATATCCTTGTAATTCCTAAATTCAATCCACCTATTTTAACCACTACCAACATTCTTTGTTATAAGAGTCACTCCACTTCCTACTTTTGGCCTTACCCGCCCTTCCTAACACTCTAACATCAATCCTTTCATTGCTATCCTTATGCACACACCTATACCTTTTACTGACATTCACCTTAACATCACATACTTCATCCACTATCGCCTGTTGTTCCTCTTGCTCTTCTTGATCTACAGGAGTATCCGGATTATTCACCACCACAGCACCAACACAACCATTCTCATCTTCTTCCCCCTCTTCTTCATTCAAATCATTGTTTTCACTCCCCTTGTCTTCATTGTCCATTGTCACTCTGTCTTCATCATTGTCGTCAGTGTCATTAGTAGGAACCTTGGATAACCTTGTAATCTGCACTCTTGCCACCTCTCTAAGTGTACCACCGTGTTTTACAATCACCGTTTTCCCATCCCTACCTATTACTTTGTCTGGGCCCCTCCATTCTTTATCAATCTCACTTTTATATTATTATATTATTATAATATTTTAATATTACATATTTTTACCATAATTATGAAACCGTGTCACTTACCAAATTTCAATAATTGTATTGTACCAGTTCAAACATAAATGATAGAAATAATATAAATGGTACCCAACATTCGAAATTTCTAACAAGTATATATATTATATATATAATATATATATATATATATATATATTACAAATATATAAGTTATAAAACAGAATAATAAATATATATTACACTATGGATACTTTATATACATACTGTGCAGTTATGTTTATGTATATATTATATATATATAATTTTCATTATTTGAATATTTCCCTAAACGAGTAAGAACCTACTAGGGAAGTAATTATCGGTTATCCGGCCGGATACCGGATAGTAAAACTTGGCCGGATAGGCCGGATGCACGGATATCCGGCCCACCCTAATATATATATTATTATATATATATATATTCTATATATATAAATTATATATATATATAATTATATATATATATATATTATATATATATATATATATATATTAATATATATATATATATATAATATATAACATAGATTATTATTTTTTTTTTTTGAAAAAAAAATTTTATTTAAAAAATATAACTATATATTATATATATATATATATATATATATATATAATTATATATATATATATATAGTATATATATATATATATATATATATATATATATATATATATATATATATAATTTTGAAATTAAAATCGAATACTTGATGTTTTCAATTTTATTTTTATTTAGTTTCAAGGGCAAATGATTATATCTTTTTGACCGTACCTTTTTCTAGAAATTTCATGAAAAAATTATTGAAATTTTAAAAAAGTTTTTATATGGTTTTTAGTTGAAGTAGTAAAAATTCAGAACTTGTCCATTCCCCCCCACAATAATTTCCAAACCATATAGTCTATTGAAACGAAATAACTAGAAATACATAGAATAATATTTCCCATTTAAATAAAAAGTTCTCTTTTCACGATTGATAGACAATGTAATTTCGAGTGGTGAGTCCCCTTAATTAATTATATAAAGCCGGTAGATACATAAAACAATGTAAGAAATGAACATTAAAGCAACACTAGAGCACATTAAATTAAAATGAGTGAAAACTAAAATAAATTTAAACAAACACTGTTAAAATATCACATTGGAGACCAAGCATTCTAAACAACCTCACAGCACGAGCGACAACTAACAACTGTAATCATATACAAAGGGTAAACCACGTAAAACATGATCTATCAAACGTTGAAAAGTAGCACTGGCATTACGAAGACCAAATGGCATGAAATTATACAAGAAATTGCCAAAAGGAGTTAGCAATACAAGTTTTAGGGACGATTCATTCAGGATTAACAGATGAAGAAGGCAATTTTAAATCAAGAGAAGAAAAAATGGTACATCCATTGAGAGAAGAAATAAAATCATGAAGGTGAGGAATAGAATAAGTATCTGCAACAGTTTTAGAATTTAGTAA
>JABUQX010093781.1:0-15000 GCA_015478945.1 Trachelipus rathkii | reverse complement strand
ATATATATATATTATACCATATATATATATATATATATATATACGTATATATATATAAATAATACTGTGCTAGTTATATTACAGTACGGTCTAATCTCAAAATATTATATATTAAGTATATATATATTATAATAGTTTATATATATATATATATTAGAATATAGGTGACTAATAAATAAATAATATATAATATATATATAGACTAATACCTTTACCTATATTAACGGTGTTTAAATTATTATTATAAATATATATAAAACTAAGAATAAAATAAATAAACTAAATAAAATAAATAAATAAATGAATTTAAATTTAAATAATTATATAAATAATAAGTTCTATTATTTTCGATAAATTTATATTATTACTATTACTCACTAGTTCACTAATAAGTATATCATAAAGCATAAAGTATTTCATTTATAGCTACGTTATTTATAAGAATATATATTATATATAGTTTATAATATATATTATTGTGATAAATAACATTTTACTTCACAATTATAACGTCTAGTTTTATATGTTGATAGGATGTTTGTGAGATAAATTACTCTTGATACGTATGTTATGTTTTTAATATAATAGTTTTCATAATTGTTCTTGAGTAGATTTGATTATTGTGTGTAGACTTAGATATTTTAGAAATCTCTACAGGAAATTTGTTCACTAATATATATGGTGTATAATAGTAATTGCGGTGCGCTTTTATGGTGAACCAACTACTTACTTAATCTATTGGACATATTGTGCGCTGCTATTCCGTGACTTTCTCGTGGGCAATGTTACACAAAACATCATTGGTGCTGATTTCTTACGTTATTTCAATATTCTTATTGACATGGCCAATAGTCGTCTACTGATGACACACTACTTCTCTTTCTTGTGAAAGCGTGGTGTGCTTATTTCGATTCTTCGCACAATATTTCTTGCTATCTATGTCTATTCTGGTCTGACTCTTCCTCCTCTCCTCTTTATGTGTGTCTTATTTAACACGCGTCGCTTTTCATTCTGAAATTTCAGACTTAATCAGCACTTTTCAATCTTTTCCTGTGCGTAACTACTTAACTCCATTTTGTTCAGATGGGCATATACATTTGATGTGACGAAGGGTTAGGTCGTCCTGTTTGCAAGCTCGCAGGAGCTTTCTCTCTCAGTAAATGGTTATATCGCTCGCGCACTTCTGGTGCGTGTTGAATTATTTAGACATGCCTTCTGTGGAAAAAGTATATGTATTGATTTCTTCCTATCTATCTTCTCCGCTTCACCATTGTTAAAAAAAGGGTCTAGATTCTTTTTCGTTTTTGTTGTGCGACTACTAAGTTACTAAATTCTTAATAAACTAGTGCAGATACTTATTCTCTATTCCTCTCAACTCCAATGATTTTATTATTTCTTCTCTCAATGGTAATTTTATCACATTTTATTCTACTCTGATTTTAATAATCTGCTTCCTTCAAAATTTCTTTTAATATCCTGATTATCTCTAAACTTGTATGCAACTCCTTTTTGGCTATTCTTTGATAATAAATTTTCATGCCATTTGGTCTTCTCGCTAATGCACAGTGCTACTTTTTCAACGTTTGATATAGATTCAATGTTTTACTATGGTTTTACCATTTGTGATATTATGATTTTTACAGTTGATTAGTTGTGATCGCTCGTGCTGTGAGTGTGTATTAGAATGCTTGGTCTCCTAAATGTGATATTTTACATGTGTTGTTAAATTATATTTATAGTTTTTCACTCATTTAATTAATGGTGCTCTTAGTGGCTCATTTTTAAATTTCATTTTCATTACATTGTTATATTTATGTTAATCTTACCGTGCTTATATTAATATAAATTAAATTAAAGGGACTTCACCACTCGAAATTACATTTAGTTAATCAATTCAGTGTAGAAAAAGAGATCTTTATTTATTTTAAATTAGAGGAATATTATATTCTATTGAATTTTCAGTTATATTTTCGTTTCAATAGACTATATATGGTTATGGAATATATTTAGTGTGGGGAGATTGGAACAAGTTCTTGAAATTTTTACTATCATTCAACTAATAAAACCATATATAATAAAACTCTATTTTTTTAAAAACTCTCGTCAATAATTTTTTTCGTTGAAAATATTCTTAGAAAAAAGGTGTACGGGTCAAAAAGAGTGTGACTCCAATTTTTGCCCTTGAATACTAACATAAAAATAAAATTAAAGATCAAGTATTCATTTTAATTTCACATTACTGATATATATTAATAATTTTTATATTATATAGTAGGTGATATATAGACTTACTATATAAATATATAATATAATTAATGCTTATATATATATATATAATAGTATATATAGATATTATATGGGATAATTTATATTTATACTATATATATATTTTAATTTCAAAATATATATATATATTATATATATATATATATATATATATATATATATTAAATTTATTTACATAAGTATATATTATTATAAATATATTTATTTTGTTTATTGTTTTAGTATATTATTTATTTATATATAGTATATATTTATATTTATAAATTATAGTATTATATTAGGGTGTGGCCGGATATCCTCGGCATCCGGCCATATCCGGCAAGTTTTTGGGTAAGTATGCCGGTATCCGGCCGGATAACCGGGAAAACTTCCCTAGTAGGTATGCTTTACCGTTTAGGGGAAATTATTTCCAATAAATGAAAATAGTATATTATAAATATATATATAAATTATGTTATATAATATTATATATAATATATATATATATTATATTATTATATATGTTATAATTATATATATTTATATATATATATATATAGTATTATATATTAATATATATATAATATATTAATATTATAATATAATATAATTAATATATACTTGTGAGTTTAGGAATTTCGATGCTTGGCATTAGAGGACCAAGTGTTTATTAATATTAATTTAGTTCATCATTTTATGTTGACAAGCCTCGTCACAAGTTAACAATTATTATCGAAATTGTAGTGACAACGTTTTCAGTAATATATATGGTAAAAATATAGGTAATATTAACAATATTATAATGAATTATAATGAAAAGTGAAAGTGAGATTTGAAAGAATGGAGCGCGGCCCAGACAAGACATCGAGGTAAGAAGTATGGGAATGAACCGCGCTCGCCCGATTGTAAAACACCGGTTGAGGTACACTTAGCAGAGTGGCAAGAGTGCTAGATTACAATGGTTATCCAATGGTGTCCTTAGCTAATGACACTGACGACAATGATTTGAAGACAGAGTGGACAATGGACAATGGAAGACAAGGGGAGTGAAAACAATGATTTGAATGAAGAAGAGGGGGAAGAAGATGAGAATGGTTGTGTTGGTGCTGTGGTGGTGAATAATCCGGATACTCCTGTAGATCAAGAAGAGCAAGAGGAACAACAGGCGATAGTGGATGAAGTATGTGATGTTAAGGTGAATGTCAGTAAAAGGTATAGGTGTGTGCATAAGGATAGCAATGAAAGGATTGATGTTAGAGTGTTAGGAAGGGCGGGTAAGGCCAAAAGTAGGAAGTAGAGTGATTCTTATAACAAAGAATGTTGGTAGTGGTTAAAATAGGTGGACTGAATTTAGGAATTACAAGGATATTGAATGTATTAGCGAAGATGAAGAGGTTTGGTTGATTGAAAAGGGGAATGATGACAGTGTTAGAAGCTAAGATACAAGAAATGGATAACTGGGAAGCGAATGAGGTTTTTAAAAAGGTTAAAGATAGAGGTCAGAAGTGTATGTCACTTAGGTGGGTGATAACTGAGAAATTGAAAGAGGGTAAAGTGGTGTGTAAGGCTAGGTTAGTAGGTAGGAGTTTTGAAGAATCTGGTGAGGACTTGATAACGGAGGCACCTACTTGTTCAGGGGAGGTGTTGAGATTGTATTTAAGTGTGGTTAAGACTTGATAACGGAGGCACCTACTTGTTCAGGGGAGGTGTTGAGATTGTATTTAAGTGTGATTAAGAGGGAAGGTTGGGAATGCCACTCAATCGATGTGAAAGCGGCATATCTGCAGGGTGATAAGATTAAAAGACGTGTATATGTGACTCCTCCTAAAGAAGCAGAAGACGTTGGTTATATCTGGGAGTTACAGAAGACTGTATATGGTTTAAAAGATGCTGCTCGTGCATGGTATGAGAAGGTGGTATCACTGAGTTAGGAGGAAAGAAGAGTAGGCTTGAACTGGCATTTTTTATGTGGAAGGAAGGGGATCAGTTGGAAGGAGTTCTGTGTACGCATGTTGATGACTTTTGTTTTGGGGGATCCCAGTGGTTTCTCAATAACGTTATAAGGGGTTTGAAAGAGGTTAAAATAGGAACGGAAGTGGATTTAAGTATATCAGAGTAAATATTCAGAATCAAAAGGAGGGAGTATGGTTGGAGCAAAAGAATGTACTATCGAGAGAGAAAGATATATCATGGGCCTGCAATAAAGAGGGACGAAACGTGTGATGTGTTTAGGATGCGAGAGAGTTGAAAAATGATAAAGATATTGGCAACATTATAATCATCTTGGAATTTCTCGCTGTGCTCAGGAATGAATTGGGTCTCATGATGGACAGACTAGTATACCCTTGATTTACGTTTTTGATGTTGTTCGAACAAATTTTGGATTATACAAAATTAAGGAGAAGAAATTTACGTTTGGTGAAGCCGTTTTTTAACAGGATTTTTGCAGATGTTAGGGACAAAATGAACGAACAGTCAGACGGACAGCTGTTAGAAGTGATAGCAATAGGATTTTTTAAGCAGGTAGGTAATAGCTGATGATGAACAGTGCATAGAAACGATATAGAGTCGAAACGAGACTTTAGGAAAGGAAGATAACTGCATGGTGATTTTGTGGAGAGGATGTGGCTTTGAGTAAGCTGTTCGAGGTAAGATTGTTGGGTGAAAGTTGGTCTAAGGTATAATGATGCGTCGTTTATCTCATGGAAAATGGTAGAGTGAAATATAGGAGGGGTTGTATTGTAGATTTGAAGCGATGTGAACTGAGGAATCAAAGAGGTGTCCAAGTTTTGCTTGGAATCTAAATGTGGTGAAAAAGGGTTTGCGAAGTGGTGAAAACTATATTAGCGGAGGAGGGCAAGTGTATGGTTCAAATTATAAGAAGCGAGTGTGTCAGAAACACAGATGATTGTATGTATGTGAAGATTGTTTTTAAGGGGAAAAACCTTTGGCGTGGTTCTTTGTAGTCAGATAGTATTAAGGATACAATAAGATATTGATTAGAAAGTGGTTCGTGGTTGTGGTTATATCTTGGATAGAAAGACCTCGTAATTGCAATTGTCTTTATTTTATCCTGTACTTAGGGAACGCATGTACCGGAAAATCCAGCGTTACTTCTGCCGCAGGAAAAGACTGTTGCTGGCCCGATAGCTCCTTATTTATTAGAATATTCCTAAATGTGGTCTCACCCCGGCCGCAGACTTTAACAGCTATATCTCCGGACATATAATCTTTTTCTACTTTTTCTCAATATGTTAACTATCTCTCTCAGAATAGAATATATTATACTACAAATTCTTACGATTTTGGTGAGATGCATGTTTTTAATTGATTATAATGCGTCATACTCATTTTTATGAGGCATTGTGTTCTTTCCGATAACAAGACATGAACTCCCTACCAAAACGCGGGAGAGGGCAATGCTCACGCCTGAGCTCTTTCCTTTAAGTTGATATCTAGTATTTTCGAGGTTGAAGGCCCTAATTCGCGTTTTTATTTTTAATTGATTATCACTCAGTCAATTATGTTAGGATAACTTGGGCCTCATAAGTCAACGTTTGGTGAGTTATCGATACTTTTATATGTAACAGTATTTACGGAGCTGAGTATAGTGACGGAATACTGCCGAAGCTCGCGTGCTCAGGAGGCTCTCGCAAAGATTAAGAGGAACACAAATCAAGCGGCAAGGACTCGACAAGAGGATTGGCGCTCTTTTCTAGTTGGGGCAAGTTATTAGCAACGATATAAACCATTCAGATGGGCGAATTAAGAGGAGGACAAGGATGATTTACAAGAAGTTGTTATGACATGTTTTGGCAAGAGGTAAGTGTTAGAAGGACTCTCTCGCTCAGTAGAGTGATAAACCGAGAGGGCGAGGTCAGCAGCACTTCGTTAATGAAAGTCTTGCTGTATGCTCATCGAAAGAGTATCCCCTCTTAGCTCAATCGGAATATCATTAGTCTAATGGAGAGAATTGCGAGAAGTGAAATTAGAGATGAGAATTTTTCACACTCCCGATATGCAACTTTGTAGGACTACTAGGCTGAATGGGCCAAGAGAAACAAGGCGAGCGAGAACTCGAACCATGGATTTTTGAGGAGGTAAAAAGATTTAAGATCGAAAGAAGGAGCATGAACCTGCTCCATACCCACATCCAACTGAATTACAGAAACGTCCCAGCATTATTATTACCGCCATCCGAAGCGTTTTCAGGTCCTCAAGATGCAAGATCACCTCCCAATAGTATGTATAGTTAGCCGCGTGAAGAAGAGGCAAGCAATGACCCCTCAGTCTCTGCTCTGGCAGTTATAAAAGGGTGGTGCAGATAAAAACGCAAACCATCTAGGTGCTCGAGCGCTGAAAAATAGAGGTTTGGATGGAGTCTAGTTCGTAGAAATGAATAGATAATTAAATAAAAGATATGTTGATAAGAGTTGTAGGTCAGATTTACCGATACGTGATGGCAGAAACGTGGCTAACTTGATTTTTACTTGAGAGTAGCTTATGTGTAACTAGTGGTTAAAACAATAGGTCTAAGAAGATGTGGTTCATAAGAGAATTTGGTAATGATGATACACATAATAATCATGAGTGATTAATAAATACCCCAGACTTCTAAGGAATAAGTTGTCTCGAAAAAACAATGAAACTATATTTTTCTATATTTTCGACATCTGAGACAAGCTTTAATTTCTCTAGAACATTGTTGTTTTTGTTTTTCGTTTTGTAGTTTTTAAGATTTTATAAATTTTTTTTTGTGTTTTTTTAGACAACGAATATATAGTCTTTTTTATTATTATATATTTTTTATAAAATTAAGTAATAATTAATCCATAAATATTATCCTAATTAATAATAGATGTTAAGTACGAAATATATATTATATATTTAGTTAATTTAATTGTTCTCATTTAAATATATATATTGTTCGCAGGACAGATATTAATTGTATTGGCAGTACTCCAAATGCTTGTAAGTAACGCAACAAATTTGGTGATTTTGCTTATTGAATAAAATTATATAAGATGAAATTATACTTATCATTAATTAGTTGATTTAGCTCTAATGATATAAATTATTAACCTTAGTGTGTGAACAGAAAAAACAATACCTAAAAAAATAATATAAGTCCCATTGATTTTTTTATAAAAAATCAAGTAAAAAAATCAGTTTTGATTTAAATCTCTGATTCTTTTGTGCTCAACCCTGCTCTAGCAATCTAGACCTGGGGATCACAAAAAATTTTACAGGGGTATCATTCTTATTATATATATCTATTGAGTGTGGTATTATTTATTATTATTATTATTATTATTTATTATTATACACCTGTGTCTCAACAAAAAAAGGTTAGAAATTTTGTTGGGATTGGAACTTTGTAGCAGATTAGCATATAGTAAAATGTCGAGAGGTGCCGATTTTCCATTATTAATCTAGGATTTGCCTAGGTGTATCATGCCCTTTTTTAGTGTTAGCAATCATAGAATCTCCTATATTTTATACTTATATACCCTTGGATGATCCAAATCATGTGCGCCACTAACGCAGGGCTGTTAAGAGCGTTACAATCGACCGCACTATCATCTTACAGTAGCAGCTAAGTTTACTGCCGGATACGTATATTCGTGGATAGCATTGTTTGGGGGGTAACTTTAGTGTACTCGTCTACATGTAATGGGATGCCTTTATTGGACCTGGATCGATGTCTATTCATCGCATTCCGGAAATACAGATCGGTAGATCACGCTCCGTTCAGCTTGCTCATATCACGCCAGGGTAGAAACTTGAATTGACTCTGTCGAGAGTTTGTATTTTGCCCGAACAGATTGTTCCTCTGGGCAATGTTGGGCTTCGATTGTTGCACATGAAATGAAAACTCTGATTAACTGGAGTCCATGGTCACAGATAAGACTATAACATTATTTCTTTTTACAGAGAGCAGAGCTGCGGAGGTTCTTAAAGTGATGTCGACGATCCGGTAACACTTGATGATGTTCAGTTGCTCAATGATAGTTGAGGGCCTACTATCTACATGGGAATCTCCTAAGCATATTCGATTGTCGCTACCTCCAGTGTTTATGAAGTGCTGCGTTTATGCTCTCTAAATTTAACACTCTCCTACAAAGAGCAGTTTTACTAAGTGGCTGTGTCGAGTTAACTCGAATTATAGTAGAGTGGCGATCAGGTATAAGAATAATCAGGTTCCAAGATAAGTAATCACGGTACATAAGGTACGGAATGAGAGGGTATGTGATGTGCGAACAATAATCAAGACAGTATGGTATACGGACTGAACATATCAGAGTAAATATGGTATGAGTTTAACTCATTAAGAGTCAAACAGGGTCTAAAACACATTAGCCGAAGTTTCTTTATATTCCAAAAAAGTTGAAAAAAGTCTCGCTATAAATTTTTTGTAAAATAAGTGAATAAAAAAAGACTGAAAATGCTGGAAAATAAGTAGTGAAAAAGAAAAATAAAAAAATTAAATAAAAAAAATATAAAAAAAAATAAGAGAATAAAAATTAAAAAGGTAAAAAAAATGATAAAAAAACTGAAATACAAATTGGAAATAAAATAAAACAAAATAAAATAAAATATTGCAAAAAAAAGAAATGAAAAAAAACACACTAAATGGGGTTCAAAAACACTCATAAAAAAAATAAAAAAAAAAAATTAAGAAAAGATAAATCAAAAATTAAGAATAAAGAAAGCTGAAAAGAAAATGGTGTAATAAATAATCTGAAGACATATAGGTACCATAAGAAATAAAATAAAAAAAAAAAATTACATTAAAAGAGAGTGAAATTAAGAAAAAATAAAAGAAAGAAATTTTAAAATAAGAAAACCTATTTTTATGAGATAACAAAAAAAAAGAAAAAAAAAAAAATAACAACAACGATTTTCAAATCAATAAAAAAATAAAGGTAAGAATAAATAAAAAAATAATTAATAAACGATAATAAATAATGTAATAAATAAAAGATAATAAAAAAAATAAAATTATTGATAAAATAAAAAAAAAAAAAAAAAAAAAAAAAAAAATAAAAAAAAAAAAAAAAAAAAAAAAAAAAAACAACAATAAAAATAAAAAAATAAAAAAAAAAAAAAAAAAAAAAAAAAAAAGATGAAAGTGATGAAAAATATTAAGAAAATAAAGATGGAGAGAAATGTTGACAAAATATTACATATATGGTAACAAAACGTTAAAAGAAATTTACAATTTCCCATTACCAATAATTCAAATGTAACCTATTTCCAATGAAAGCAAAACTATTTAAACAACATAATACTTTTAGCTTTAATATTTTTGTTGTAGTGATAATAATATGAAATAGGTTTTAAATATAAATAAGTGAAGATTAAAGTATATAAAAATTCAAGTAGATTTTTAGAAGTCATAATGTTATGAGGAAATGGAATAATACTACTTGAAAATACAACTTACTGTATTTTTGATATGTAGCAGTACACAGAAAACAAGCTGAGATATATTGTAAAATTGAGAGGATAATTAAATTTTTGAAAAAGTCTGAAATTTTCACACGTACGTCTTTTTTCAGAGCCTCTTTGCCTGAACATTAGTAGGACTACCTAATCATGAAGTGCGACCTTCCTTAGCCAAGCTTGCTTACTAACAAATGCTGGTTTGTTCATAGGGTATAAGATATATATAGATTATATAAGGTTGAATCATATGTAAGGGAACTATATATATATTATGTGAATAATTATGATTTATTAATTGTATAATATATATATATATATATATATTATTAAGATTAATTTATTTAAGTGGAATAGATATATTAATTATAGCTAGGTATATTTATTAGAGTTAATTCCTCATCGAAAGAAGTGCCGTCGAGTGACTGATAGATGTGGTGAAGAACCAGGGCGTTAGGTAGTGTATAGGTGATATATATATATTATATATTATATAGAAGTAATATGTAGTGGATCAAATTTTTATACATTTGAAGAATACAATATAATTAGCCTTTGAGAATTAATATATAATTGAATAGGTATGAGCACGCAAGAGAAAATTTGTATTTAGGTTTTATGAATTTGAACAGGCAGTATTGATAAAATTTAAATTATGAGGAAGCTTTACTTAATGTAGCTAGGTGTTTAAGTTATTATATATATATATATTATATATATATATATTATATATATATATATATTATAATATATATATATATTATATATATATATATTATATATATATATATATATATATAATATATATTATATATATATATATATATATATATATATATATAATATATATTAATATATAATATATATTATATATATATATATATATATATATATATATATATTATATAATAATATAATATATATATATATAATATATATATATCTAACTTTCATTAGCTTCCAATAACAGTTTGTCTGCACTTCCACTGTTTTTGCTAGCTTCGCATCTTCTTTTTGTAGCTTTATTTCTAGCATTGTGTTCATTGGTTCATCAGAAGTGTTTTTTTTTCCTTTTTTGTGTCATCAGCAAATTTCGTTTGTCTTGTTCAGCTTTTGCAGCTTCATCTCTCTTTCTCCTTTTTCTCTTTCTCTATCCAAGGTAAGGTGCAATGTGATTGTGTAGTATGGCTTATAAGTGGTGTCCCATGGAACGTGTCTTCTGGAGTTAGATGAATAAGAAAGTGTGTTAGTATATTCACTCCATATATTAAAGGAGTCACTTTTGTTAACAGTGATTATAACTCATTAAAGTTCTCTCGGGACATAGATGACCTTATGACGATAGTTAGTCTTGTGAGCAGAGTTTCGTGGTCGCTGATGTGGAAATTATGCTCTTTCCACATCTGCATTACCATGTGACAGTGACAGTGTAGTGAAGCTTTTACTACTCTTTCAACTGTTGGAAATCTTGAAGCGTTTACTGATGGATCGGTTTTATTAAAAAAACTGAGCTCCTAAAGAATACATGATCTATAAGTTTATCTTTTTCGGACGGTGTCTGGTTCAGCTTTTTTCCAATTGTATTAGTTTCCACTCATCTAAGAGTAGGTCTGTATGGATTTTCCATGGATGACCCTAAGCAATCTCGAACTATGTTCATATACTAAAGCAGCATTCTTTGGACATATCTCTCATTAGGGAAATATGTGGCAATAGACATGATTATATATGGTGTTTTTCTCTAACAGTGAGAGCTCGACAATTTAGATCAGATATTCGGTGTGCAACTCAAAGCATGCTTTAAACAGATTCCAAAATGTTTTTGTGCTTGCAGACTGGACAGAAAAATGTTTTGTCTTTTCACAACATTTCCAAGTTTGCTTTCAATACGTCATTCGAGAAAATCTGGTATTGTTCAATGCAGTAAATGTTCATGTAATTATATACTAAAAAATATAGGTTTACTATTAGACAATTCTAAATCTGTTTATATAATCAAGATCATTGAGAATTTGGCTGAACTTGCAAATCGCTTCGCGCTCTATTACACAGTTTCAATTAGAACAACGAGACAAAACAGATCCAAGAGATGAATTAATGGTTACTTCATATTTAGGAGAGAAGGCCTGTGGAACTTCAGTCGATAAAAGAATTTATGTGCGCTAGATTGGTAAACAAAGTTAAGCTCTGCTTTAATGGTAGGTTTTTTTAACAACCTCACAATTTTCTGATATCCAGGTTTTTTCATCAGGTTGGGCCTATGCTTAGTTAGTTACATATGTAAGAAAATACTTCTTCACAGCTTTCCATTGTTCCAAAAAATTTCAAAATTTCAAAAAACTTTATTCAATTATTATTTAAAATTCTTTTAAACAACCTGAAAATTAAAAATTTAAACAAATTATATTTACCTATGTTTTCCAGTTCTGAGTTCAATAAACTGTTTTGTAGTTAAACCACATTTTTAATTCAGTCACAGGTAAAACAGAAGAAAAAGATATCTCCAAGTAACCTACTTGCCCAAAAAAAGTGAAGAAAAGTTCATTGGAAAAGTGTTTAAAATTGCTTAAGAAAAGTGAAATAGAGAAAATGACGGGGGGTGTGGGAGGGAAGGAGAGGGGAGTGGAGATGTTGGTAGCAGGAAATTAGGGGTGTGTGGAGAGGGGGTGGAATTGGTAATGGGTGTGGTGGAGGGTGGGAGAATGGTGAGAAATGGGGGGGTGAGTGAGGGGTGAGTGGTGGAGGGGTGTGGAGAGAGAGGGCGTGGGGGGGTGGGCGTGAGGGTGGGGTGGGTGGTGTGATTTACTGATTTAGGGTAGGTGTGTGGGGGTTGTGCGGGGGGGGGAAAGGGGGAGAGGGGTGGTGAGCGAGGGAATGATAGGGGGGTGGCGATTGGGGTGGGGAGTGGGGGGGTGAGGGGGGAGGGTGAGGGTGGTGGAGGGAGTGGGGGTGGGGTGGAGGTGGAGGGTGAGAGGGCGTGGGTGAGGCCGGTGTGAGGTATACGCGTGTGGGGGAGGGAGGGGCATTAGACGTGCCTGGGTGGGGGGTGGGGTGGGGTGGTGGGTGGTGAGTGGCGTTAGGAACGGAATGGAGGTGTGGGGTGGGATGAAGTGAAACAGTGAGGGGGTGGGTGGGGGTGGTGGAGGTGGTGGAAGAGTAAGAGAGAAAGAGGTGAGTGTGTGAGAGTGAGAAAGTAGAGAGGAGTAGAGAGAAAGAGGTGAGTGTGTGAGAGTGAGAAAGTAGAGAGGAGTAGAGAGAAAGAGGTGAGTGTGTGAGAGTGAGAAAGTAGAGAGGAGTAGAGAGAAAGAGGTGAGTGTCCAAAAATGGAGATAAACATTATGCACTTAGAGTCGCAAGCATGTTTCACCATAATATCCCTGTTCCTCTTGACTCATTGGGTACAGCTGGGCGAATAGTCATCCACTGGACCATAAAGAGAAGTGGCCACCGATGGAAAACACCTTGAGCCAGGTGCACAGGAACATCGTATGTGAACCACTTGCACATGAGAAGAAATCATCATTTTTAGGCTTCCACTTACAGCATTAAAACATAGAGTTTGAATTAACAATTTGCGAAGGCCTCTGGACCATGATGGTGGAATGCTTTCCGCTATTATATGGTCAACGGTTGTCCCGTGGGTCTGAGTGAACGAGTCAGGAAGAAGGAAAAGGCTGGAGCATATTGAATGGTGCTCTCCCACAAATTATGGGGGACACTCCTCCGTTGATGCTGCCTTTGCTACAACATGACTGTAATGAGAGAGGTCGGTTAAGAAATGCAGCACACACGTCCTCACTCCATGGAATTTTTCATTATGTATGTACAAATTTCCTGGGGAACAGAAAGCCAGAGAACCATTCATAATTATTAATGGTACGGAAACCTGTACTAGGATAGACAGTTTTTTCAATTCTTCATGGGATGATTAGGGATAGTGAGCAGAGTGAGTAAAGTTGCTTAGACAAATTAACCTTCATACACGCTAAGCAAATCTTTCTCGGGTGTTAACTAGGTGACTCTCGATTGTATACGTGGCATGAGCATGGTTGATAGAGAAGTTCCTTTCAATTTCATAGATTATATGAAGTCGTATCAATGTAGGATATTATCCTTGTGCAGAGTAGGTATCATAATTGATGGTGTATTCATTATCGTTGGCCCGACTATTGTTGGATCCTTACTGAGGATATTCCAGTACGCATTTGAAACAGCAGGTTAGATCGTGATACGAAGAGAAAGTTACTACCATCGCTATAGGTGATTTTGTGAAATTAACTAAAACCCATTCCCTTACTATGTACATTCATTGTTGTCCGGATATATTACTACTTAATGTGAGTGCGATGGATGAGTTTATAACTGTCTTATAACATTATATCGTTTCAAAGATCATGTTTCAATCATTGAGTTGTTGCTCTAGCCTTCATATTTTCCAAATTGGAGGGTTATATGCATATAGAAGATAGATAATGATAATACATATAATTTTTATAGTGAAATGGCTAGGAAGTGTCTTCAATATATGGTAATAATGCTTACTAAAAATAATAATCTCTCGCGTGAGCGTGGAAATATGTTAATAGGTGCAATATGATATGTATAACTATAAGTATTGTACTCGTTATAGCTGACTAGGGTTTACTATCTAGTATGTAAAGTGTTGAGTTAATGTTGTTTATCCATAGTAGTATTAATATGTGATTATAGTTAATATATATATGTAGGTTATCAGTATCTCACGTTTGGAGCGTAATTGTTGTTACATACGCGTGCTTGAAACTTAAGTAGAAAATATACATGAAATTTATTTAGAATCTGTGTTACACACAATATCTCACAAGATGAGTCTCGATATACTGAACTCAATAACAACAGCCTCTCTCGATTAGCATTTTTGGAATAATAGTGTGCAAGTGCAAATAACTCACGGTTTCAATACATCACTCGAGAATATGCAAATACCCCTCTAGCGTTCCTGAAGAAATTGATGTTTACCAGTGTTCTAATCCGTCATGTCATTCAATCTGATTATGTATTATTATTATTATTTATTATGTTTATATATTATATATTAAAGAAGAGTGTTACACCATAATTTAATGATTATCTTACAAACAAAATATTAACTAAACTGTTTATATTCTAGTAAAATTTTAAAAAAATTTAAAATAGTTTAAAAGTTTCCATAATTATCTTTTTTAAAAATGAATTTATTTGATATGAAATGTTTGTGGCTGTAGGAACAGTATAAGTTGCTCTCCATGGTTAAGTGTGTTGAAAGAGCAA
>JABUQX010093780.1:0-23872 GCA_015478945.1 Trachelipus rathkii | reverse complement strand
GTTATAAATTAATAAAGCCAAAAGGCCGAGTTATCTTAAAAACTATCAGAGCTTCTCAAGGACCAAAAAAGTCTTTGAATAACCAACAAACCCAAGGTAAGGCTTATGTAGTTACACAGTTGTATTTATATAAATTTTTTTAGTTCTTTTACATAAAGGAAGGACTATTGGAAACTGAAGATAAACGAAGAGGGAAAAATAATTTGGTCATTTATAATCTAGAAGAAGTAAATATTGAACAGATGAACCCAGAAGAGGCCAAACAAAAAGATAAAAACTGTAGCTCCGAAATCTTTAAAGAAGTAGGAACAACTAAGTTTGAGATAGTAAAGGTAAAAAGGCTGGGTAACCGCAACTCTAGACCCCGACCCATACTGATAGAACTGAAAACCACCGACCAAAATGGGATGTTCTGAAAAGAGCAAAAAATATAAGAAATAGTGCACTCTTCCAGAAGATCTATATAAACCCAGATCAGACTGAAAAAGAAAGAGAGGAAGCGAAACACCTGATGAATGAGCTACATAAAAGAAAGCAAAGTGGAGAACAAGGACTATACATAAAACAGGGAAAAATATGCAGGAATAAAAATTTTCTCTAAGATAAAGCAACGATAGTAGGAAAACAGATAGGGTAATAAATAATAGGCTAACGTCAAATATGAGTAATTTACAGGGATTAACACAAACAAAATTAACCGAGATTGAATTCTTAATAAATACAGAAAATGATATAGTACTTTTAGTGGAAACGCATCTAACAGAAGACAAATTCATACTCAGGATGACTCGACAAAATATTAATGTAATAGAAAGGGGACAAAAAAGGGGTAGGGTTAATGGTATTAGAAATATTTTTCCTGTACTTAAACCTTCTATTTGTACGAACTGATTTTTGTTGAACTAAGGGATTTTTAAAAATGTTTACAAAAAATTAAAAAGATTTCTCATAATTTGCATATTATTTTTTGAGCATTGTTTTGAAATATGTTTTTGTTAATCCCATCTTGATGGTGTTGCTTTTGAAAAGATAAACCAATTTAAACCATTAGTTTACTCTTAGGTGTTTAAATTCATGCCAGAGAGCGAATTTTATAGCAAAGTGCTATGTAAATAATTTATACCATTTTAAGTTCTACATCTTCCGAAGAAATTTTAAGAGTAACGTAAAGTATTAATTTGCATAAACAATAGTTCTAGTTTGATCTTGCTACATCAAGTAACTAATTCTAGTGAATTAGTTCCCAAACTAAAATTAGCCAGAATTTCTTAATCTATTCTATTTTATTCATTCTACCCACCTCTAACTCTCTATCTCCCTTAAAAGCCTAGTTTTAGTGGCTTCTCTAATTCACCTTAGGTAATATTTATTATGAGCCTTAAGTAAGAATTACCCAACAACTACATTTTTTATTGTTAACCTAAATATAGCCTTTACATACAGGTGCTTCTATCCAAGTAAATTATTTGGAAACAGCTTGTTAAAGTAATTTTTAATCATTTATAAACCTAGGTGAGTAACTATATGATTTTTAAACTTTTAGGATTTAAGCGAGACATTTTAATAATCCAATAGACTTAATCCTCATTTTAGATCTGAGCAGTTCACTAACTGCTCTAATTTCACATTAGAAGTTCTGCCAAGAATATTTCTTTTAATGGTTATAATTTCACAAGAGAAATAAACATATAGAAGTCAGAAAAATTATTGGAAACATAATGAATCCTTTACTTCAAGGTGTTAAAAGTGTCTTGATAAGAGTATATATTTGTTATTAGTATATTTTGTAACTGAAGCAAACCAGAAGTATAAGAAGAATATTAAAATAAGAAAGAGGTTGCGAAAAATCTGATAAGATATGTAGAGCAAAAAGAATTATAATTTTAGGTAGAACGTTCAGTGGATACATACCATGGTTGTGGAAGCCAACAACTTGATAAACAGGGCGAAATATGCGTTTTTTTAAAGTGGATTAGAATGAGTTTGAATGAAACTCCTAAATAATCTGAAGTAAGATGTGACGACTAAAACAATGCAGAGGAATAACATGAGAAGCGCATAGATTTTGTTATGACTACTAATGCTAATGAGTAAACACTTTCACTCGATGAAAATAGATGAAGAACAATTAGTATCTGTCTATCAGACCACAATTAAATACAAATATATCTAGAGAGGTAAAGTGGAGAATATTGAATTATTAAAGAAAGGGAAAAGAGATGGTACAATATTAAATATCATAGCACAGAACCAGTTCTGATGACAAGCGTTATCTTCAACATCTGGAAAATTAATAATGCAGAAGAGGGAGTAGATACTTTGGAAGATGACAAAATTATTAAACAGGCACGGTACAGATACCTACTAGATCATACAGGAAAAAACAGAAGATAAACCGGAAAAAATAGAAAGACATAGTAGATAGCAGAAAGAAATTAAGAAAAAAAATAAAAAGGAGAGAAAATAACAGGAAAAGACGAACGAAGTCAGAGAAGACATGTCATAGAAATGTGTATATGAAGCTCAAGTTAAAAAACAGAGAGCTAAAAATACTGACAGAAGGCCTTATAAACGCAAGAAATAACAAATATATGAGAATAAAAAATTACAGACGAAATAAAATCTGATAGAATAGTTAAATTGTGGGAGAACATAGAGAAGCTTAAATTAAGGAATAGATGAATCATGAAGGAGACTAAATTACATTATGAAATGGGAGAACTAATACCTAAAGATGAAATAGGGAAAGGAATAAATAGATTTTGGAAAACCATATATTGTAAACATGAAACCATGATTGGAACGATAGCTTAAAGGAAGAATATATAATACTTAACGATCAAAGATACCAACAGTTACAAAGTGGGGAACACCAATTCCCGGTGCAATTGAGAGAACATATGGACATAGCAATAAGAGTAAATAAATCAATAACATCCATGGAAAAACCAATCATAATCCCCGACAAAATCAGAAGGTGCTTGCTAAAGCTCAAAGGAAAGAAGACTCCAGAGCCAGATGGTCTAAAGCCAGAATTATATAAGATATTAATCAGAAGTGAACGGTGTATACAGATTCTCACAAATTGTATCAATAAAGATCTAATAAAGGAAAACAAACCGATATCATGGAAAACATCTATAACTAGTATGTTAGAAAAAAAGAGGAATCCAACCGTGAAAGATTTAAAGAATATCGCATTAACTGACACATCATACAAACAATTTATGACTATAATAAAATATGAAATTAAAGAACCCATTAAAATATGGGACGAAATGAAGGAAAATCAATCAGAGTTCACAGAAGAAGCAAGAATTGAGGATAATCTTTTTATTCTGCAACATTGTGTGGAAGAATCATACAAAAGACATCTACCACTAATTGTTGTTTCAGTTTACTTCAAAAATGCTTTCGACTCAGTAAGCAGAGAATCACTGATAAGAGCTCTAAAAGAGTACAAGGTCCATCATGAAATAATAAATGCCATCGCACAAGTATATACAGGAGACAAAGCTTACATAAAGTTGGGAAGTGAAGTAGAAAATGTGGAGATAGGTACGAGAGCGGAATACAATCGGTAGTCAAGCAGTCGTGCATTGGGTTCTACTTACATAACATATTTTAAACTAGTATTTATTATAACTCAAATATTATTACAAAATAATTAAGGAATTGAAGAATAAAAGGATTTCAACAACGGTTCTGTGCAAATAAACAGTCTATTCTTTGCAGACGATGACCTGATCTTAGCAGAAACATTAATGATGCAGCTGCGAGTATTAGAACATTACTTCAGATAAGTGGAATTGTGGTCCAGAAAAAATACTAATAAGGAGAAAAGCATGTATTGATTTTATATAGTATGCAACCAACTCAACTTGAATTGAAGGATCAAATATTAAGTGGTTGGAAAAAAATATTAAATTACTAGGGTCTTATCAATTTCATGTCTATAAAATATATCTGTTTAAGGTGTGCTAGAATTTGCATGATATATCGAAATCTGTCTTATCTTCTTAAGATATTAGATGACATTGAGAAAGCATGTATATAATTATCTATTATAGGGAAAATACTATACTGGTAAAACCCCAACTATTAGTTTTTATTTATATTTTTCACCTTCTCCCATAGGTAAACGGTTGATATGCAAAGTTTTTTAAATAAAAGGTGTGTCTATCCCTTATCATTATACTTGATCACTTAAATTTAGTTTATTAGTTCGGAATTAGTAAAAAAAAAATAAAAAAATTCATTTATACAAAATTTTTTTATTTAAACTTATTTATTGTTAGGTGTTGTCAGAAATTGTTGTTCTTGGTTTTTGTCTGGAGATTTGAAAGTCCATGTTATAATCTTTAAGTAATTTAAGAAGATTATTTGCAGTAGTTTCATGATTTTGTCATTTTATATGAAAAAAATATATATAGATCTCGAAAATATCGGGAACTTGGTTTTTATTCAACAAAAACAAAACAATACCAATAGGCAACTATCAGAATAAATCACCCAAATATCGACATAAAGAAAATATCTTAGTTAATAAGACTTCAATTATGCTTTCGATTAGTAGTCACCACATTTTACTATTTAATGTGTTTGATTGTCTAAAAATAGTTGCATCGCCCAATATATATTATACATATGTAATATATATAATTTATATATATATATTAATTTAATATATTTAATTTATTATATGAAATATTATATAATTATATATTAATTATATATTAATATATAAATTATATTATTATATATATAATATTATTATAATTTATATAATATTATTATTTAATTATTATTATATATATATTATAATTTATATATTTAAAATATTATATATTAATCATTATTATAATATATATATTATAATATATATATAATAATATTATAATATATATAGTCTATATATAATAATATATATAATATCATATATATTATAATATGGTACTTAATTTAAAGAATTGTGAAAGATTAGAAAAATTCTGCGAGTATGTTGACTTCAAAATGCCGGCGTGAGTTCGATCCGCGCTGAATTTCGTGAAGGCGAAATTTAAGTCCACTAATTAATTACTATAATATATATTATTATTATATATTGAATTATTAATTAATTAATATTATTAATATATATATTATTATATTATTATACTTATTATATTATACTATATTCATTATATTATAATGATTATTATTTTTATTATTATAATTTATAATATTTTATATATATAATTATATATATTATAATATTATTAATTATATATATAATAATATTATATATATCATCAAATCGTGGTAAGAACAATTAAAACTCCCCTTATTGGGATTCGAACCTCGCACCCTCGAGTTAGTATGCAATGCGTGTTACCACTAGACAACGAGAGCTTAAAAGAAATTCATCATTTTTTCTGCTGAAAGTACTGTAACCGTTGCTCCCCGAGTAGCACCCATGTGACTCCTTTGACCCGAGAGTCGTGTGGCGGGGAGATCTGCCAGAGTTCACTGTCAAGATTGACTTGCCTTATAATTCTGGGAAGATAGTAATCTTCATAGAGAAATAATTTAGTTGGATTTTCTTTTAGCTTCTCGTTGGTTTACTTAGTGGTAACACGACTATGTTACTTACTGAATACTGCGAAGAGTGTGCGGTGGTTCTGGAAATACCTCACAATTTAGGGAGTTAATTGTTACTTACCATTTTTACGAACTGTGAGGTTTGTTAGCAGTTTTCGTAAATTTGTTACTGATATATATATAATTCTATAATTATATTGTGTGAGTGGTGTGTGTGTGTGTTGGGTGTGTGTCTATAATTTTTTATTTCTGTGTGTGTGTGATGGTGTTATTATTGTGGTATAAAAGTCTTAATGTATTTATAATACTAAACGAACATCTTAGTAGTAACCGCATTATATCAGTTGTCGGGTCTTTCTCGGCCTCTGTCTGTGAACGACGGCGGTGTCCCCATTCTGTCTCGATCCTAATTGAAAAAATTATTGTTTTCTCGAACTTCAATTTTAGAGGCTCTGAGACGATGATGGGGACTAGAGGAAGTGGGACGGAGGTACCGAGAGACCTGACAACTGATCATCTATGTTGTCTACTCATTAAGTGGTGATTTGCGTTGCTTTTAAATATCAAAACGACATTTTTATTAATTATACTATTTTAAATATATTATATTATATATTTATATATATAATATAATTAATTATAATTTATAATTATATATTATTATAATTATATATATTATATATATATTTATATAATATTAATTATTATTATATTAAAATATTTTATATAATATGTAGTATATTATTATTATTATTCATTATTTTGTTTTATTTATGTGTGTATGTGTGTATTGTGTATGTGTGTGTGTGTGTTGATGTTGTATGTGTGTGGTGTATGTGTGATGTTTGTATTATGATGCAATTTCCGCGTGCAAAGACGCTTGAGATTGTTATATGAAAGCTTTAAATTTTTAAGAGATTATATCTGAATGATATTATTAATCCTACTTCGATGTTCAGATCCTATTTCTAGTGTTTCCTCTTGAAAGCATATAAAATAACTTTGTCAGATCCCTATTATAGCAAGTCTTGCGCCCCCAAAAATTTAGCGTGTGGGAGCCATTTGCAGCTCTCGTCAGCCCAGTACTCTAGACCCCACACACACCGCTGAGAAACGCCCGACTGGCCTGCATTAGATAGGCAAGGACTTCTCGAGCCCAAAGTTGCCACAGTGCTTACAGTGTAAATTACCAATAATGATTTCGAGAGACATTTTTTCAAGATTGATAATAGTTAAGAATATATATGGTCTTATGCATCCTTCTACGGTATTTATCTAAAGCTCTGATATCATGAATTCCTCTCATCTTTTAAATAATAATTTTTGTCCACTAATTTTAAACTGTAGTCTTTTTATGCACAAAACCAGTTAAGATTCGGGAGGAGACAAATTAATCGTTCTCAAAAAAATAAATAAATAACAACCAACCTAACTTTAACCTAAACTCTATAACCTAACTAACTCTAGTAATACCAACCTTAGGCCATTAACTATATGCCTCACCCCACACTATACCAACCTAATAATTTAAACCATTTAACCTAACCTTAATCCTAACCTTAATCTTAACCTTAACCTTATCCTATACATTCACTACCACCCACTAACCTAACCTAACCTAAATCCTAATCCTAACAATTACTTAAAATAATGTGGTAAACCTAAACAACATTATCCATTATACCTAACCTTTCATGGCCGGGGTGTCAGAAATTTTTTTGTTGATGATTATTCTGATATTTCATTTTTTCCCGATCTGACCTAATTTTATGGGTCTAGTTCTTACTTACTGTTGTTATTTATATTATAATTTTATATTATGTTTAAACAACTCTTTATAACATTATATTTCATGTTGACTTTATTACTTTTCTCTATCTTTTTTATTCAATGATACTTTTTATTAGCTTTTGAAAAGTTTTTTATTAATTTGTATTTTCTTATATGCATTCCCAACTACAGAATACCTTTTCCACTCATAAACTTCGTTTCAAAAGTTTTATTGGCCATTATGTGATCTTATATTGTGAGTTCAAGGCATCTTTATCTTATTATTCATTCTTGCAGCATGACTAATTTTATGGGGGTGATTCATTTACAAATCTAAGATTCAAAAATATAAGGTGGAGGTCGCTTAAACATATGTTGTACGTGCTCAACTTAACACGTCGACATACACTTACATCAATATACCACCAATACTTCATTAACAGACCTATGCATAACTTACATACAGCTTCATACATACTACATCCTATCTCTCTCACTTTCATCCATAATAGACAACAAACACACTTCCATGACCATAACACAAAACAACTCACAACTTTACTCTGGGTCAGACAATTCAGAATCACGAGTATAGCCAAGCCTTTTTAGTAACTCTCTTAGTAACCTTCCTCTTCTTCACTCATACTAGAAAAATAATCATAACACCTTTCTTTCCATTCACTATAACTCTCATTCTTTCTCCGTTTCATAAATTCTTTCACATCAAACCTTAGATCAACTTTCTTTCCTTTACTTGACACTTTCGTCTCTTCTGTCGTCATTACACCTTCACAACATTCCAAACCACTACCACCACCTACATCACGCACTTCTCCATGTACTTCTACTTTCACGTCCTCTTTCAATACTTTAATTTCACTACCTTTCAACACACCATTACCACCTACATCGCTCAACTCTTTACCACCTACCACAATTTTCTCATCATCATCATCACTCCTACACACTCTTGATGAAACCATTACCTTTTCAGCATAACTCTCTTCCATACTTTTATTCAACCTTTCCACAACATCCATCTCTGATTTTTGACTTTTCATCTTCCACTCTCACTACTACTAAAACAGTCAAGTGAAAAGAAGTAACATTGTAGGGAAGATTGAGGAGTGCACTCGGATTGACATGAAACCAAACTAAGGAAAACTTGGGTGCGCCCAAACTAAAAAGAAAAAATCCCGGATTAGTTAACTGAGCCTGAGTCCCAAACCCACCCAATAAATTAGATAAGTGCGAATTAGAAACAGCCGAACCAGAGTTCAGAGGCTTTCTAAAAAGGGACAAGGTTTTTTTTTTTATTAAAAACTGATTTAGTGGATTAAATTCTAATAGGGAAAATTTAGGTCTGTCAGTAAATAGATTCTATATCTAATATCTATTGAAAGTGTTAGAGTGTTAGTTATCTTGGGTCAGTTAGCTAGTTGGTTAATCTACCCCACCACTTTTTAACTCACGGTTAGCATTACTTTCTCCTAACGACTACCGCTTATTATCATTACCTGAACCTTCCAAATCGTTCCTTCTGCAACAAACGTCTGAAAATCCTGTGATTCCAATCCTCCTTGAAGAACTCCTCCTTGAAAGATAAAGTCTGAATTCAATTTGTCAATCAGGGGAAAACAAAACGCTTTTAATTTGATTGACGTTTATTAACGTAAAGGGAGGATGAAGCTAAATGCTGATAGACTGATGATCGATTTGATCCCGTTATCTGTTGATTTGCCTCTAATTAGATTAGATAACAAACTGATCTGAGTTCGAGTTCCAGAGTAGGAGTTAGTTACTACCTGGAACAAGAAGGTTAATACGTGTGTATGAAAGAGAAAAGGATGCAAACGAGAACAATCTGTTACTACTAAACTTTGTTCTTTTCGGAGTTGCAAGATGGTCGAATTCCATTCTTCTGATAAGTTGTAAATGTAGCAGCCGGATAAGATAGCTTGAAGAAAAGCAGGGACCTGCAAAAGCAATGCTTGGGAAAGCAATGATGCAAGAAAATGCGTCCCAGAAAAAGCACAGCCCTGAAAATGCAATTTTCAAAAGCCGGGAAAATGCGTCCCTGAAAAAGCAATGCTGAAAAGCCGCCCTGTAAAAGCACCTGTTGGAATATAGGCATATGATATATATATATATATATAATTAAATTTGCTCCATAGCAGTAAACATAGAAAATTGAATAAATCAATACACTGAAGTATGGCTTACCCTATGGGATTATGGATATCCCTCCACAAGGGTGCTTGTGAGAGTCCTGTGGTTGGATCTGATGATGGACAAAAGCAAAAATCAGTGATAAGCCACAACATCAACAATTTAGCATATTACACACATATCTAAAAAGAAAAGAAGCTATAATCCCCATAATAAATGATAAATCTTACTTCTTCAAGTATGTGATTCCTTTTGTCAGCAAAGGAGGTGATGTGGTAGGCCAGTAAAAATGGGCCACACAAGAAAGAATATATTGGCAATTGCTGAAATTGGCTAAATACAATATATCAAAATGCCTAGAGAAAAATTTGATTAGCAGAATGGAGGAAGAAACTGATTAGGATTACAAGATGGCATCATAATATAAATATAAATATAAAATAATATACTATACCCATTTCATACTAGTGATGTACTGGAAATTATATATATTAGGGTGGAGTTGGAGCCACTGCGACAGCAACCCTAACAACATAACCTTTTTTCCTCCTCTTTCTTCGACTTCTTATACATTTGGGAATCTATACCACAAATCTCACAGATCAAATCCCATTCAGACATACTTCCTATCTTACTACCTTTATCACTCTCTCTTGAATAACTCATACCTCTTCCCATTCCACGAATCCCACAAACCATTGATCTATCCCCTAATCTTACCTGTTCTACTAATTGTTTTCCCCTACTGATTCCCACTTTTCTATCTAATTCTACTTTATTCACTCCTCTTGACAACTCTTTCTTTTGTGAACACACCTCACTGTAATCCTTGTATACATCACAATCTCTCCACAAATGTCTATCAGATATACATAAATCACATCTCTTTCTATTCTCATACACATCCCGTTCTCTCTCCTCACACCTTCTCTCCATTCTTTCCCCACAAAAAAATCCTTCTTTCATCTCTTCCACTATTACTACCTGTCTTACCAATTTCTACATTGTCCTCTACCCCATCACTACTAACTACCTGTTGTCTCTACCTATACCACCACTTAATCTACCATACCCTCTTCCTCTCTGTTCACCATTTCACCATACACACCTCTTGAAGGACTTTTATACGCGTAGTGGAATTTAGACCGACAAATGTTACACTCACTCACTTTACCATCCTTGTCTCTTACATTCAACATTTGACCATTAAACCACTCTACACCAACACCTCTGGACCCATCTCTTTGTACAACCTGACTTTGACTACCATACTAACTACTCACTCCACCTTCAGCACCATCCTCTCTTCTTTTTCCACTCTCTCCACTTTCCTACTGAAACCCTCACAAATGTTTATCAACGCCTCTCTAAATGTACGAAAAACCCATTCATCCTTACCACAATATGCCAACACCATTTGTCGTTGATTTTCACTTACATTCGCACCCTCTAAAAGGTGTACACACTTCATATCTTCACCCAACTCCACTTTTCCAACTATCTTACACTTTTGTTCTTATAACCTCATATCTATTTACGTACTCACGCATTGACTCATTATTCTTCCTTTTAATATAAAAAAACTCACACAACTTATCATACCTATCCCTCTGCTTCTCTTTAGCATACTTTTCATCCAGCTTATTCAAAATCGCTTCCATACCTTCTTTCTTTCCTAGAGCCTTCCAGTCTATCATCCACACACATTCATATGCCTTTGCACCCTTTCAGCTCATCAAAATCTTTTTCACTGTGAGCTGTGTAAGAGATTAAGAAATTCAAAATTGCAAAAATTGTCATTTCCCTTACTTCTTCCACATTTACTCGTCCACCCTGTTAAACCCGGACATCCTCGATATTACTCTTTTTCAACTACCACTTCAACTTTCTTTTCAACCGTTTACGGTCTCCTTTCCTATCCCCAATTTTTCGCAACCGATATACTCTATAAACAAGGACATAATAACACAATCACCAAGATTAGTCACTAACTCAATACTAAACTACATCCTCCGCCTCGCCCACCTTCCCACTCCTACACCTCAGCAAGCCAGGACGTCTGCCGGACCGACGGCCCCTCCCTAACATACGCTCTGCTACCACTGAGTTAAAAATAGTGGTAACAGAAACGTAAGGAACAAACAAACAGGTGACTCACACTTGATGTTTCTCGCCAGATGGAGAATATTTGATGACATGGGTGGGAACGAAAAATGAAAGTAAGAAAATAAACGGTCTTTTTCTATTAAGTAACTGATACTTACTTTAGTAATGTTTTATACTATTACAATTAATTTATTGACCACTTTGAACGAACTAGGCCATACCGTTAACGTTATTCAGTACCTAAACAAAGCTAGCCCTATGGTGACACCCGTAGCTAACACTATAGCAGTGGTACACACGAGTACTATTGTTACACTGAAAGTGGCCACATTTACGAATTACTACTTAAGTCAAATACAGGAATTTTAACAATCCAGTAACTGTGAATTCATGGTATCCTCCATCATCGATTCCGATTGACCACCAGCAAGCTGCATTCCTAAGAACAGAAGTACGGAAGATTTTAGATAAAGTTAACTATGGGGCTTTGTATGCTTCGCAGCAAAGTTCAATCCTTCGTTGGCATACAGGACGCTATGCGAATCGAAGAGAAGCTACTATTGGCATTACTTTTTCGTTTATATTGGTTGTGGTTATTTTCTTTTTGTAGGTAATTCTGTCCCATTCATTGATGATTTTATCGTCATCTGAAACACTAATTCGTCTCCGTTCACCAGATTCTCAGATTCGTTAAATTGTTTACGGTCCATTTTATTTTCTTACAACGAACTGATGGGGGGGCCGTGGGTAATATTGTAAGAGAATGTGGAGGGATGTTGGGGCGCCCTGTCGCAGTGTCTCCAGCCAGCTATTCTTCCTTCTTTCCTTCACCCCCAAAAATAGTTATATATTCTATATCTATATATATAAAACATACTAATCGATACATATCGGAATTTGACCTGGTTTATTTATTTTCTTTATTTTTTAATACAACAAAATTTTCACAGTTTCTGGAAAGTCAGGGAAAGTCAGGGGAAAAAAAAAAACATTGGTCAAGGAGAAGTCCAGTGGAGGGGAAAGTATTTAAATATGCTGTGAAAGTCACCGGGCGAAATTTCCAAAAAAAAAAGTCACGGAAATCTTTAAGAAATTTCCAAACATACATGAAAGAGTGATCCATGGACCAAGTTACATATTTTTGATATATTTTTCCCTTACTGTATAATTGTGTGGTGAGGTGGTGAGATGTATTTTGATAAGTGAAAAATGAAAAGGCATGGGGCGAGGAAATGTCCATCTTTCCATAAAATCTACTTCTTATCGTGTTATCTTTCATATTTTTAGTTTTACTTATTACTTACTACTTTCTTCCATTCTGTCGTTAGAAGTATGTTTTCCACAGTTCATCCTTCTCGATTGAAACGTGTTGATGGTATATGGATGTGTTTTTAGACTACTTGTATGGACGTGCCGAATGTTATTAAATTCCGTTTTATCATGGTGTGTTTTTACTGCAATTTATATTTTTTTGAGGTGATTTTAATTTGCTATTTGATAGTGTTGACGAAGTGATTTTGATTTTTGTGCAGTTTTGAAGTATTATATTATTTATTTATAAAATGACTTGAACGAGCAAAAAAAAAGCTTAACTTTAAAGACCAGTGCAGTCAAACTGAACCTTTGTTCATTTCTGTTCACAGATTTACACTGTCTCGTACTTAATATTATATGGAAAGATTTCTTAAGTCCAGTAAAAAAATGCCTGCTACAACCAACAACTAAGCTTTTTTGCATTTAGATTTACATTGACAAACTTGAAATGCCAGACTGTGGCAAATCCAAATACGAAAGATAGATATTAGAAAGATTTCCTCTGAAGTACAAGCTGGTTCCAATGGCTTTCATCATTGGATCCTAGTATAGTTTTCAATCAGCCAGAACAAGGGAAAACAAAGATTTTGATTTATTGCTTAGAGGCATTGTACACCTATAACCGAATCACAGATTCTGTGGCTGAGAAAGAAACAATACACTTTACTTTGCAATGAAGCTCATTCTACCCTTGAATTAAAATCAAATGATATTTTTGGATGGTGATTTGTCCTCTTCTAAGAGACGTTGATGAGTTTTTTTGCTTCTTATAGCACCTGAGAATCCAATGTTTATGCGGGAAATTTGGCCAAATTATTAAATTAGGACGATATTATTTTCGCTTGGGAAAATGCGGGACAGTTGGAAGGAGGGTTTCTCTATCAAATAAATTAAGCAATATTTTTTAGTGGAGGAATTCTGATAAGAACATAGATCTGATTTCTCAAAGAACAGCTCACAATGCCTATAAGATCTCATGAAAGTTTCATATAAAGCTCCTATCACTCAATAAAAATGTTGACAAATGAAAGAGCTGCCCATAGGAGAAATGATGGTAATCTCAAAAAAGATTCCAAAACAGAAAGGAAAAGAAGAGAATAAAAAGGTGAGAAAAAAGAATATTATCCATACAGAATCAAATAAACTTGAAGACATGAGAAAATATGTTAAAACTGAAAAAAGGCTCTTTAAACAGAAGACCGCTATAAAATCTTAAAAAATTCAAAATGCTTCCGAGAAGAAAAAGTTAGTCTAAATCTCCCCATTAGAACTTTTTGTGATTACAGTGGACGCAATTCACCTAGGCTATTATTAATGTAAGCTTTTAATTTAAGTTTTTTTTGTATAAATAAAACTGTATTTTTCTTTTGGAAAAAAAAATAAAAAAAAGGGAGTGCTTTGGACGGCTATGGGTAAGTATAGGATGATTACTAAAAACAAATATTTTTTAAAATTCATCCATGATATGAACAATTTCTTAAAGTAAGTTTTCAATAATTTAATGTATGTGCAATAATGATAAATAAATATTGCTAATTAAATAATTAATAGATATTTATATTACCAAAATGATAACGAACACCGCTGGGTCAGTGAGAAATTTGCCGATTTGGGTTCAGGGAGGAAAGTCAGTGAAAAGCAGGGGAAATCAAATTCAAATTTAGTGTGACCCTGTAAATATGATGCATCTAATAATTGTTCTTTCCCATCCTGCTAATTATGATTTCTTTAGGCTCTTAAACATAAAAGTAGCTAGGCATTTAACAGGTTGTTGTTAAAATTTAATAGCACAAAATCACATCATTTCTGTGCTCCTGTGCAAAGCTGTTGAATTGCATTCAATCATTCAAGATAATCATACACCTGGAACAAGTAAGATTTAATGAACATTCAATATTAGATTTCTAATGCTTTTTCCTTTATAGGTGTGTGTGATAACTCCATTTACAATGAATGTCAAGGTATAAATGAGATTTGTTCTTCTCTTCTCAGATTGTTGTGTCTTCAGAAACAGAATATTTCCCAGAAGAAACGTCACCCTAATTGAGGGATTTCCATCTCTAAGGGTAGGCTTTTCATGATAATTAATATTTATGCACAACAATCATATTATTTACCTTTTCATATCTTAGGTATTGAGTAACTGATGATTTTTGGAGTACAATGTATTTTTCTTTCTATCATTACAACAGGTGCCATTCCTGGGGCTTAATTGCCATTCCTGGGGCTTATTTGCCAATCTTGGGGCTTAATTGCCTAATTGCAATCCTGTTGCTTAATTGCCTAATTGCTTATCGCCAATCCTTGGCTTAAATCCAATTGATGCTTAACTGCTCATTCTTCAATCGTCCAATCAAGGAATGACAATCGCTTGAATTCAATACCAACGTGAAGTTATAACAGTCCAAACCAGATATCTACAAGTTGGGTATTGATCTTTTAGTGCATCCATAGCATAACACACCTAACCACACTAGTTGTTCCATATAACGAGTAAACTAACCTCAAAGCTGAAACGTCTTTCCGAATTTATGGATAACTTTAATTTCTAGTTACTTCCGATTGTAATACAACGGAAGTTTCTACTGTACTGAATTACAGGATCTTTATGATCGTTTTGTAAATATATGCGTAATGTTTCAACGAGTTCTATTCAATATCATTTACACATTTAGTTCCCTCCTTAAGAGATAAGGAATAATAAATATAATAAAAAGAATCATCTATTTCATTCACCGAAAGCTGATTAGTAAATATTAGAAATTGGTCTTTTGAAAGAATTCAAGATTGAATTGCCAAATATATGTGGAATACTGGACTTGGGTTTATCAATCCTCGGTAAGAAAGCTCGGTAGTAATTAGGTAAAGCTAGCTCTAATCAGGGTGGTGGTAGAATATAGGACTAATCCAAATAGTCAACTAACCACTCTTACTGTAGGAACAGTTAATAGGTTCTCCGTCCATCTAATTAATATTATAACATCATTTTTCAATCTGATAGTCCCTCTTAGTCGTAGATTATAGCCACGGGTTTAGTAACAGATTTTAGTTTTAGTTTTCTTCTTAAATTTAGGGTATGAATGTTTAAGGGGGTTTTCTCTTTTTCTCATTTGTCTAACCGGGTATTTCTTATTTCGTTCGGAGCGCATTAGAGTTCCCCTTTGGGGTTTTAATGCATGCCACCCTCCTTTACAACGTTGCTAGAGAAAGTACATCACTAATACAAATACAAGTCTTAAATTTACAATTACTAGGGGAATAAAATAATATAATATACAATGATAATAAAATAACTTTAATCTGAAACACCTGTGTGTTTTAACAGCTGACTTTGTCAGCCAGGTCACTAAGTAAAAATACTTTCGCGCCGCATCCCCTCATAGAATTTGTTACGTTAATTGTCATCTTCCACTGGCCTTCTTACTTCTTCTCATCTTCTCATCACATACAGATAAGGAATAGGAAAGGGATAGGATACATCACATCTTCATACATCTTCATCCTTCTACCTCTTATATCAGACAACTCAAAGATACAAAAGACAAACACAAAACTTAATTATTAAAGTAATAATAATAATAATAATAATAATAAAAATAATAATAATAATAATAATAAAATAATAATAATAATAATAATAATATAATTCCTAAATAATAATAAAAACAAATTTATGATTATCACATATAAGGGAAATAATATCAGCTAGAGAGCATTCTTTGCAAAAGTTAAACTGGTAATCTGAGACAATATTAGGAGATTTTAGTTATTATTAATCACAAATGATACCAGAGAAACTTTGGATTCTCTTGCACCATTGCTAGAGAACCTAATAAACTTGTATAAAATAATCTCATCTTCTTAAGACACACTTTAGCCAGGGTTGGTAATAAAAACTTGAGATACACTTTAGCCAGGGTTGGTGATAAAAAGAACTTGCCTGATTAAATGAAAAAAAAAGCCCACCTAATTAAACCTGTTGGCAATAAAAGATATAAGCTCAAAAAGTAAATAAAAAAGCCCACCTGTTATATTTTGCTATATTTTGGTAATTTTGAGAAAATAATAAAAATAATAGAATTTAATAAATATTCACTTTATTATTCGACACAGTTTGAATGTGTGTAGTTTTCCAGGAGATAGAAAAGTGGAAACTCTGATAAGAAACAGTTTACCAAGGCAAGAGTGTATGCTCAGAATCACAAAATGTGAGAACTATAGAAGGTATACCATGGTTACCGAGCGAGTTCTTAGTATTTAAGCTCTGAGAAGATGAAATAATTTGTTGAAAAAATTACAAAGTTAAGTATAAATATTTTTTATAATAGTTTGCACCTTAATGGCTTTGACTCATTCGAGAAGGGCACTACTCTAAGTAACTTATACCTAGAATCCGGAGAGGAGGTCGAAGGCGGGCCCTATTCATCCACTTTACCATTATGATAAAGTAGATGAGTTGGATGGAGATGGAGAAAGAGGAATAGCTGTGGAAATGGTGGCAAACGTTTGAGAGTAGAGTTAAACTTTAGGGGAAGGTAAGACAAAACGCAATTATGACGATGAAAAAAAAATAAAGTGGAAAAAACAAGCAAAGTTAAAATTATAATTTTTTGATAAGCAAAGAGACATGGATCATTCATATCTTATTTGCGGTAATAGCAATCACACAATTCTACTTGAAAGATTAATGTCTTGGGTTTTGTTCATATCAGATCTCCAACTCTACCCCAATCTCTTTAAAAGCAAATATGATGTCGCTATAACAGTGAGAGTGTCATTTCTAAACTCTTAAGATGCACATCTCCTCTTATACATTTCGAGTGAATATTTCTCCTCAGTCCTTTTCTCTTGCCTGCTTTCTACCCTCAAACATATAAATTATGATCATCTTACACATAATACTGATTCTGATTACGTCTGAAACTCGGTTGGTTTAAATGAATTCTAAAAACCTTTCATTTAAAAACCACTTAACCAAATTTCATACTTACAGAAAAAACTGAAGTAGCATATAAAGAATGACATACCCCGTATATTAATCGTAATCAAATTATTTTAAACATTATTTTTTTGGATGAAGAATAGTGAGATTTAGCATTATTTTTTTTGTTTAAAAAAAAGATTCTTTTTAAAAAAAAAACATTTTGACTGTTCCTTTTTTTTTAAAATAGTTATTAAATTGCCAAATGATATTGAAGTATTCTATATTCCTATGAACTTGATTTCAGTAATATGTTTTGTATAATTAGTAGTACTTTTTCTTTAAAACATAATGTTTCATTAGAATGGAACAATGGTATTGCATAAATGATTAGTAGGGGAAAAACCAATTGTGATGACAATGCCATTGAAAAAATATTTAATTAAGTTAGCAAACGTTCGAGACACTGCCAAACTTTCTAATTCAAAATATTTGCCTTTAACTTTAATATAATTATTATTGAATTTTTCTAAGGAAATTATAATAGGTTTATATAATACAAAACTTCAATTTAGAACCTTTTTCTATAAAAACGTAACCAAGTATCTGAAAAGAGCGCAATAAGATGGGAGAATTTTATTATTATAGCTCAAAAAAAAAAAAAAAAAAAAAAAAAAATAAAAAAAAAAAGAAAAAAAAAGAAAAAAAAAAAAAAAGTGATTTAACCAGTCTAAAAAAATGAAGTTAATTTACCATTGATGACGCAATTTTGTCAATAATTAAAGAAAAAATTCTTGTGAAATCACACGGGAGATGTTGAATAGTCAAAATTGAAATGCCAATTAAATCTTTATGTTCTATGGTTTGAAGCATTCTATAGTGCCCAAACAATTTGATCTCGGGGCGGGAAACAATCATTGTGGTGACTATTTCAAATTGGACAGATGCCCAGGGAGGCAAATTAATGAGTATCTCGTTAAAAAAAATGCTAAATAAAAGTTGTGGAATTCGTCTTATTTTCTTACTCACTAATAGTTTCATCTAAAACCCTTGAAGGATTATTTAAAAAATTAGAAAGAAATTTGAATTTAGAAAAAATTTTACCCCCCCTCTCAGAGAAAAACATTTTGGAACAGCTCTTTGAGGGAAATTTTTAGGTTCTGGATTTTGTTTTAAAAGAAGGTTTACCTAATATATTTATTCTAATATTTTGTACCATATTTAAATTCTAATTTACTCTAAAATTTCATTAAAAGCAGATTAAACTGGTAAAAGAATTTTTAAAACAAATTTTCTTTTTGTCATTGTCTAAGTTTAAATTGGTTTCATCTCTAAGCAAATTTCTAGGAAGTTGGGCGTTTTAATTCACTAAGCATATTTCTAGGAAGTTTCGTGTTCTTAATTTACTAAACAGGAATTATGGGTGTCTTTCCTACTAAAAATTGGAGAGATGAATGCTCTAATGTTCACAATTATTAAGGTTATCGAGTTTTGATTCATAACAATGTGGTGAAAAAAAAAAATTGAAGAATTTCAACCTTTTTTAGCGGTGGGGGTAAAAGACACGATAAAAGTACTATTTTGCTGGATGATGATTTTTTTAGGCAGACCACCAGAGGTAATACTAATCGGACGAAGTTACATTTGCTATTGCCAGAGTGGTATCCGGAGAAGATAATTACAATTTGGATAAATTAATGTTTGGAGCTATAAAAAGCTAGTTATTAGTATGTGCACAAGCTTTAATTAGAACAAGATTTGAGGAAGAGTTGGCTTTAGAAAGCATAGCGGCAGTAGTTTGTTGGAAATTGTAAAGGAGAGAAAGGGATGCAGCATATTAGCTAATTTAGCATCTTGTTACAATACAGAAAGAAGTGTGGAGAAGAGAAGAGCTCGAGAAAGATTTATTATCTTCTACGGAGAAGAGACTAAAGGTTACGAGAATAGTAGATTTGTTCGCAGATTCCTGGGATGAATATAGTGAATGTAGTCTTCGTGGGTTTTTAAGCGAAGGCTTCGAAGGCAGCGCGTCAGCAATATACCAATGGCGAGTGTGAGAGAGGAGGAGGAATTTGATCGGATTCGAGGAAGAGAGAGAAGGTGCAGAATGAGATGAGAACGAAAAAGAAGGGAGAGTGAGATAGAGAGGATGAGATGGTATGGGAGGCGAGAGAGCACAAATTTACCGGATCAGTTTAGGTTTCATAATCACGATTAGGCAAATGTATGAATGTACGCTCCGTGTCGGAGAGATGTATTTTGTAATATTGGTTGTACCATTTCCAAGGAGACCTCCAATTGAAAGCTCATTAGAGGCAGCAGTATCATATAAATCAAAGAAGTAGTCAATAAGTTATCGACCTGTTTGCAGCACCGAATTGCCAAATAATACTTCGCTGCGTAGGCTGGGGATTTCTGGTTGGTAAGTTTGAAGAGATAGACACTCGTCAGAGATATCATATAGAATAAGGACTAGAAGTTAAGTAAAAAAAGTTCTTGAATATTGGGATAATCTACTAGACTAGACGATCTATAGGATACGAGTATGGAACTGCACTAACTTCTCAAGATCATTCTATATAGAGAAGATTTTGGCTAATTCACAAGCTGAATCTTGAGAGTTTGAGGAAAGTCATTAATGGTGGTGAACGTTGTTCACCAAGTATGAGGATTTCTTTGAAAAGCAAAGAAATATGTTCTAATTTGAAGTTTTACAATGCGATTTAGGATAGTTACCTATAACTGGACTCGTAAACTATAAGACATATACGGCTAATTTTTAAATGCTTCTCTCAACTCTCTCTTCTCTCTTCTCTCTGTTCTGTTAATATAAATAAATCTATTAATATAAATTAGTAATATAATAATTATATATTAATGTATAGTATATATTATTATAGTATTTATATAATATATATATATTATATATTATATAATATATCATATATTTATATTATATATATATTATATGTTATAAATACATTAATTAGGAAAAATAATCTTATATGTATAATTATTATTATATATATATATATATTATATAGTATATATATATAATTATAGTTGTTATTAAAGTTATTTATTAAATTAATTTAATGTAAATATATTGATGATAGTCGATTATATATATATAATGCTAATATAATATTATTTTTTATACTCAGCGTATTTTTCCTTCTAAATCCTCTCTCCGTCTTCAGTATTAATTATATTATAATATGGTGATATAAAATGGTGATATAAAGTGGTGATAATGTACGTAATTATAGATTAATTAGCAAATATTATATTTTCAATATGTAGTTGAGTATACGTATAATTATAATATTATATAGAGTAACACAAACTGTAATTATTATAAAATATTTTTTTTTATATCTTATTACTATATTATATTATTATGATGTCAAATTAACCGGTGATTAATGACGGTCGCTCTTACGAAGGATATTTTGTTTTAAAATTAAAAATTGTAGGCCTTTTTCGATTTTTCTAAGGATTTCTAATTTCTTTGAATTCTGAATTTATTGTATGTATAAAGTGATTATATTTTTGAACATTTTATATATAATTTTTATAAATTTATATTATATATATATATATATATATTATATATATTATATATAAATATATTATATATTTATACTATTATATATTTACTATTATATATATATACTAACATATATATATAAATTATATCTATATATAGTTATTATATTATATTACTTATATATTAATATATTATTATTTTCTTATTATATAATATAATATATATATTACATATATATATATATATATATATAGATCTTAATATATTATATATATATATTAGATATATTCTTAATTTATAATTATATATATATATATATTCAAATATTATATTCTATATCTTATCATACTACTTCTATATTTCATCTATATATATATATTATATATTATATTTACTCTATTACTTTATTAGTGTGACTGAGAGTGGTGAGATGAGAGAGAGTAGAGATCTAGATATGAGAGAGAGAGAGAGATCTAGGCTACTTTATTTTAAGAGTTCCTAGCGATAATTAAATAAAACCATAATTCCTTCTTATTTAACTGAGTGATCACATTCTTTGTGTTCATATACTCGTCCTCTTTATCTAGTGACAAATAAATTTAATAAAATTGTAGGTTATTCACCCTTTCATGTCTACTAATTAACAAGATTCCTTAAAAATCATATGTGTTTAAGGTTAAGTTTTGATGGTCACTGAAAATCTTTTCATTTATAGTCCAAAGCCAAGCAATCTTGAGTAGCTAATCAGTGTTTTTGAAAGAATTGGAACGAGAATTTACACAAACTAAGGTTGGCAATAAAGAAGGAGCACCAAGCGAATAGTCTGGAGTTTATATATCACATAAAACCATGTGCGACACAGACCTTGTGCTACGAGAGGCGTGTAAAGTGGTGGTACGCGGTGAAGTTTCCTTGCGCATTGTCGCTACGGTACTATAGAAAAGAGATAAAGCACACACATCGCCGCAAAGATAGGGGATCAAGTGAACTAGAAAGTGCAGGACAGTTAATACATCTTGGCTTTTGACTCGATCCTGTCAAAAAGCCGGGAAACCAAAGCCCCACCAGATATGAGAGCAAAACTCCATACAAGGGCGGTGACTTGATAGCTGTTAGTAACTGGAAGAGGAAAAAAAGTTCGCAGTCTAAAAGAATCTCGTTTCTTTGAGGCCGCCCTTGAACCGTTTGTGTGAGGTTTCCAGAATTTTGTGTTTTGTTAGGCAGGAATGTTTATATTTAATTAGAGAGAAATCATAAATAAAAAAGTTTAGAAGGCTCGTCTTAGAGAGAGAGATTGTAGAAGTTGGGTTTAAAGAATTAATTTTCACAGGCTGAGATTGAGGTCGGACCACCCGGAAATTCTTATCCAGATCAGCGATAATAGATCTGAAAGTTAAGACGAGGGGCATTCAAAGAAGTAAAAGAGGGGAATTAAATGAGTTGAAGAATGAAGGGTCGACTCAACGGGTGAGTGAATATAGGAGAATAAATGAAACCCTGAGGAACACCATATTGACAGAAAAGAAGAAAGAGTGCCCCATCACCAACGGGCGTTTTTGGCTTTGAATCAAGGTAGGCTTCTTGTACGTGTAAGGAACATATTGAGAAAATCCTGAATTGAGCTCGCGAGCCAGTAAGGATCCGGTTCAAATGCTGTTGGATATGTCAGAAAAACAGAAAAGCCGCCTCCTGTACCGTAATGAAGCGCTATTTTAAATCTTGTTAATAGGAAAAGTATTTATAGCAGTAGACTTTGAGTGTCAATGCCGTTACTGGCGAAGGACAGAAGGAATGAGTTCAGATGTCTAAGAGTGAGAGTTGAGAAGGGTTTCAGGGATCTTTGATAGGATACAAGTGAAAGCTTGTAGCGATAGTTGAGGATCAGAGCGGCTTCTTTTTTATGGGAGTGGATATGGGTGCTTTCCATCACTGGGGACAGTACTGATTTACCATAGGATACAGTTGAACGAAGGTAGAGGTCAGCACCAAGACTTACCGTTATAATTATATATATATATTATTATTATATATATATTATATATTATATAGATTATTTATATATATTATCATATATATTATCTATATATAATATATTAATATTATTATATATATTATATATATTATATTTATATATATATATATTATTATATATATATATATATATATTATATATATTTTATATATATATATTATATATATATTATATATATATTTATTATATTATTAGTTTATTATATATATATATTATATATATATTATAAATTATACTATTATATATATATTATATATATAATATTATATCTATATTTATACCGTATTATATATATTATACTAACGTATTATATTATCGATATATATATATATATGATATATATATATATATATATATATATAATATATATATTTACTTATATATTATATACTATTATATATTTATATATATATATATTATATATACCGTA
>JABUQX010093779.1:17500-21034 GCA_015478945.1 Trachelipus rathkii | reverse complement strand
AATAGTTATTATTATTATTGTTATTATATTATATATATATATTGTTATTATAGCATATATATATATATAGCAGCAGTTATATATATATATATAGTTGTTATTATTATATTTATTACATATATATATATATATATATATATATATATATATATATATATATATATATATATATATATATATATATATATATATATATATATATATATATTATTACTCTTTTTTTATTATACATATATAAATATATATACATATATATATATATATATATAAACTGCCTTTACACTGGTTTCTAGAATGACAAGGTCAGCCATGCTTCTAAGTTCTAACCTTTAAGGGTAAAAAAAATGCTTTGTTCCTGTTCATATGGCTATAGGCGCAGAGAATTGGCTGTGCGCCTTTGCTTAGTCCGCCTTTTTAAAAATTGTTGCGCCTATGCGCCTTTGCGCCTACGAATTGATAGTGCGCCATAGGCGCATAGGCGCAACTCGGTGGCGCAACGCCCAGCTCTGGAATTAAGGTATTTATTTTTATTCTTATGATTATTAATATCATTATTTATTATTATAATTACTGTTATGATTATTATTTATTAATATTGTTATCACTTTTACAATTGATTATATTAATTGATTTAATTGATTACACTGGCCAACAAAAAAAAATTTTTTTTTGCTGCCAAGGATATTTTATCGAATTTATAGTATATCGGTTGTGCTGATTTCAGAAATGACATTAGTTTTCCAAGATTGGCTCAAGTTCTTGAGATACAGGGTGTTCCAGATATACTCTTATACAAATCTTTTTTAATGCATATTTTACAGTAATATCGTTTTATTTCTTTTTAAGGGGCTTACCTTTATATATACTTTATTTTTTCCTATTTTCAGAACACTATGAGTACTTCACGAAGAGCCTGTTTGAATAACCCCAATGTATTCTGCTACATCTGTGGTGAATATTGCCAGGAGAACCAAAGAAGAAATATTACTAACTTTGTGAAGCAAGCATATCTGGCATACTTTGGAATGTAACTCGGAGACCAAGATAAGTCTTGGGCTCCCCATATGGTCTGTAAAACGTGTGTCGAAAATCTACATCAGTGAAAAAATGGACGAAGAAAAGGTTTAAAATTTGGTGTGCCTATGGTATGGCGGGAGCCAAAGAATCACCACAGTGACTGTTATTTTTGTTTGGTTAATGTGAAAGGTATCAATCGTTACAAGAAACGTAAATTTGAGTATCCGAATTTGGAATCAGCAAGGCGACCTGTACCACACTCCGACGATGTCCCCATCCCAGTGTTCACTACACTCCCAGACCTAGCATTGTCTGATGAAGAAGATATCCAGAATTTGGTGTGCACACGTGCAGATAGTGGTAGTGAATATGAAGAAAGTACTTCTACACAGCAACAGTTCTCCCAGGAAGAGATCAATGATTTAGTACGAGAGTTAAGTCTCCAAGCAAGATCTGAGCTTTTAGCATTTAGACTAAGTGAAAAGAACTGTCTCAAGGCCGAATGTAAAATAAATTTTTTTCGGACAAGAGAGGTAGTACTTCTTCCATATTTCATTGAAGAAGAAGACCTAGTGTACTGTAGGAACATCCCTGGACTCCTACTCCAAATGGGGTTACCTAAATACCGACCAGAAGATTGGCGATTGCTTATGGATAGTTCAACGAGAAGTTTGAAGTGTGTTTTATTGAACAATGGCAATAGTTATGCATCGATTCCAATAGGTCACTCAACAAAACTGAAAGAGGAATATGAAAATATAAGAATGATCTTGCAGAAGCTTAGATATAATGAACACCAGTGGTCTATATGCGTTGATTTGAAGATGGTCAACATCTACTTGGGCAGCAAAGCGGATATACTAAGTACCCTTGTTTCATATGCTTGTGGGATAGTAGGGCTAAAGAAGACCACTGGGAAAGAGTTGTATGGCCTGCTAGGGAAAATATGACTGTAGGTGCATCAAATATCATTAACGAACCACTGGTTGACAGGGGAAAAAATTATTTTCCCACCACTCCACATCAAACTAGGACTGATGAAGCAATTTGTTAGGGCCCTAGACAAAGATGGTGAATGTTTCAAATATATTTGCAGATTTTTTCCAGGGTTGAGTGTGGAGAAACTCAAAGCTGGAATCTTTAGCGGCCCTCAAATTCGCCAAATCATCAAGGATGACAATTTCATAAATTCCATGACTGATATTGAAGCATCTGCCCGGAAAAGTTTTGTCTTGGTTGTTCAGAACTTTTTGGGCAACCATAAATCTGCCAACTATGTAGAACTCGTACAGAAAATGCTTCAGACTTCAAAAATTTGAATGCTAATATGAGCATAAAAGTTCACTTTCTACATAGTCACTTAGATCGGTTTCCGGATAATCTAGGATGTTATAGTGAGGAACAAGGGGAGAGGTTCCATCAAGATATCAAGGTGATGGAAGAAAGATACCAAGGAAGATGGGATACACACATGATGGCAGACTATTGTTGGAGCCTTCAACGCGATTGTCCACATTCTGCACACAGAAGACAATCATATAGACAGCGATTTGTAATGCATTAATTGTGATTTCATTGTACTGAATTGAATGTTTTGACCTATTAGCATTTTATTTACTTACTCATTAACAATTTGATATATATCTTTCGTGTTTTTTATTGTGAATTACGTTACAACCTAACATAAATTGTTGTAATTAATGTATTTTTGTGACCACCCTGTATCTCAAAAACTAGAGCCAATCTAGGAAAACGGAGGTCATATTCGGAATCAGGGCAACAAGATACCTATAAAATGACCTTCAAATGTTTTGCCGCAAAATCTTTGTTGGCCAGTGATTATTATATTTATTTTATTATTATTATGATTATTATTATTATAATCATAATATATATTAGTATAATATATATTATGATTGCTTTTTGCCTAACTTATCAATTTTTATTATTATTTTTATTATTATTATTGCTTTTTTGCTTAACGTAAAAAAATTTTTTTGATTATTATTATTATTATTATTATTATTATTATTATTATTATTATTATTATTATTATTATTATTATTATTATTATTATTATTATTATTATTATTATTATTATTACTTTTACTATTAATTATACTTTATTAATTAATAATTATATTTTATTAATTAATAATTATTATTATTACTTATTATTATTATTATTATTTTGCTATCAATTATATTAATTGATAATTTATTTTTATTATTATTATTATTATTACATTTAATTACTTTTACTATTAAGTATACCTTATTAATTAATAATTATTATTATTATTATTATTATTATTATTATTATTATTATTATTATTATTATTATTATTATTGTTATTATTATTATTATTATTATTATTATTATTATTATTATTATTATTATTATTATTATTATTATTATTATTATTAATATTATTATTATTATTATTATTATTATTATTATTATTATTATTATTATTATTATTATTATTATTATTATTATTATTATTATTATTATTA
>JABUQX010093779.1:0-12500 GCA_015478945.1 Trachelipus rathkii | reverse complement strand
CGAAAGTTAACCCAAGGATGTTGGGTTGTTTAATGAGGTGGAATGTCATGTGTGGATCGAAAGTTAACCCAAGGATGTTGGGTTGTTTAATGAGGTGGAATGTCATGTGTGGATCGAAAGTTAACCCAAGGATGTTGGGTTGTTTAATGAGGTGGAATGTCATGTGTGGATCGAAAGTTAAGCCAAGGATGTTGGGTTGTTTAATGAGGTGGAATGTCATGTGTGGATCGAAAGTTAACCCAAGGATGTTGGGTTGTTTAATGAGGTGGAATGTCATGTGTGGATCGAAAGTTAACCCAAGGATGTTGGGTTGTTTAATGAGGTGGAATGTCATGTGTGGATCTACAGTAGAGGTAATATTGTTTATGTGGTGGGTGAATGTCATGTGTGGATCGAAAGTTAACCCAAGGATGTTGGGTTGTTTAATGAGGTGGAATGTCATGTGTGGATCGAAAGTTAACCCAAGGATGTTGGGTTGTTTAATGAGGTGGAATGTCATGTGTGGATCGAAAGTTAACCCAAGGATGTTGGGTTGTTTAATGAGGTGGAATGTCATGTGTGGATCGAAAGTTAACCCAAGGATGTTGGGTTGTTTAATGAGGTGGAATGTCATGTGTGGATCGAAAGTTAACCCAAGGATGTTGGGTTGTTTAATGAGGTGGAATGTCATGTGTGGATCGAAAGTTAACCCAAGGATGTTGGGTTGTTTAATGAGGTGGAATGTCATGTGTGGATCGAAAGTTAACCCAAGGATGTTGGGTTGTTTAATGAGGTGGAATGTCATGTGTGGATCGAAAGTTAAGCCAAGGATGTTGGGTTGTTTAATGAGGTGGAATGTCATGTGTGGATCGAAAGTTAACCCAAGGATGTTGGGTTGTTTAATGAGGTGGAATGTCATGTGTGGATCGAAAGTTAACCCAAGGATGTTGGGTTGTTTAATGAGGTGGAATGTTATGTGTGGATCGAAAGTTAACCCAAGGATGTTGGGTTGTTTAATGAGGTGGAATGTCATGTGTGGATCGAAAGTTAACCCAAGGATGTTGGGTTGTTTAATGAGGTGGAATGTCATGTGTGGATCGAAAGTTAACCCAAGGATGTTGGGTTGTTTAATGAGGTGGGAATGTCATGTGTGGATCGAAAGTTAACCCAAGGATGTTGGGTTGTTTAATGAGGTGGAATGTCATGTGTGGATCGAAAGTTAACCCAAGGATGTTGGGTTGTTTAATGAGGTGGAATGTCATGTGTGGATCGAAAGTTAAGCCAAGGATGTTGGGTTGTTTAATGAGGTGGAATGTCATGTGTGGATCGAAAGTTAACCCAAGGATGTTGGGTTGTTTAATGAGGTGGAAATGTCATGTGTGGATCGAAAGTTAACCCAAGGATGTTGGGTTGTTTAATGAGGTGGAATGTCATGTGTGGATCGAAAGTTAACCCAAGGATGTTGGGTTGTTTAATGAGGTGGAAATGTCATGTGTGGATCGAAAGTTAACCCAAGGATGTTGGGTTGTTTAATGAGGTGGAATGTCATGTGTGGATCGAAAGTTAACCCAAGGATGTTGGGTTGTTTAATGAGGTGGAATGTCATGTGTGGATCGAAAGTTAACCCAAGGATGTTGGGTTGTTTAATGGGTGGAAATGTCATGTGTGGATCGAAAGTTAACCCAAGGATGTTGGGTTGTTTAATGAGGTGGAGTCTGTTGTTTGGAAGGAAAATTGTTGGGTGGGTGTTTGACTCTTTTGTTGGGTGTGAGTAATGTGATAGAGGATTTTTGAGGAGAGGTTGTCATTCTGTATGTTGATAGCCATTGCTCCAATTGGTCTATATATTGCTGTAGTTCTTGTCTTGTTGTTATAGAGGGACTTTGGGCTGTAATTGTTAGATCATCTGCATAGCTATTGATTTTTATAGAGGGGGATGTGAGCTGTGGTAGATAGTGCATAAACAGATTAAAGAACATTGGTGATAGGATGGCACCCTGTGGGACTCCATTATATAATATGTATGTATGAGAGATGTGTTGTCCTTGCATAACTCTAGCTGTGACCGGATAGTAAATTCGCTAGTATTTTTTTTTGTCGTTGATGTTCATTTCTGTGTTTAAAACTTTGTCTCTTAAGAGGTGATGTGGGACTGTATCAAATGCTTTGTTTATGTCTATTGCCACTAGGAGAGTACGAGAGGGTGGTAGATTTTGGTTGAAACCTGTGAGGATGTTTTGTGTCATATCGGTAAGTAATGTGGTAGTGGAGTGTTTTGGTCTGAATCCATGTTGTGTATTTGAGAGGGGGAAAAGGGGAAAGATTCTATTCGAGATTAACCTCTCGAAAACTTTAGATAAAATAGAAAGTCTATATAGGTCTATATGAGGCAGGATTGTTGAGTGGTTTATTAGGTCTTAGTATGGGGATTGTGTGTGAGTGTTTCCAGAAAGATGGGATATTGTTTGTTTGCCAAGCAGTGTTGAATATTTGGGTTAGTACTGCTATGGCTTTAGTTCCAAGGTGTTTGAGGTGAATATTGGATATTTTGTCTGGCCCTTCTGCTTGGGAATTTTTGAGGTTTTTGATGGTGTTATAAGTACTTCTAGCGGGAAGTGAATGAGGTGGAGGGCCCTCTTGGTTGTTCTTTAATTTTGTAAGTCTTTTAGTTGTTAATCTGTTCGTTGGAGTTGTAGGTTTATGGCTAATTTTAGAGTAGTGTCACATAAGGAAATTGCAGTGATTTTTAGAGCTAAGGATTTTATTATTTTGTTTAAAGTATATATATTATTATTATGTCTATATGGTTATTAGATATATATATATATATATATATATATATCTATATATATATAAATATATAGATATTAAATATATATATATATATATATATATAGTTATATATATATATATATATATTATTATATTATATATATATATATATATATATTATTATACATATTTAATTATATATATATATATATATATATATATATATATATATATATATATATATATATATATATATATATATATATATATATATATATATATATATATATATATATATATATATATATATATATATATATACCATTTAAAAAACTGTCAGCACGACGTGATGGTTAGATGTCACCGACTTGAGGATATCTTCATACTATGGGAGTTGAACGTAGTAGTGTCCATTTTGAAAGCTTATAATCTCCTCGAACTTTTGTAAAGCAAAATCGATAGAACCTTGATCACCTTCTTCGTCGATTCCCAAGAGATTCAAGGCGGAACATACTTACTAGGTCCAGGTCAAGTTCAACAGCAGTATGTGTGCGAGGCAATGAATCAAAATAGGATGTTGATGGTTTAACTACAAAATTTATATAACTACTTAGGGACTTTGCTAACGGACTTACGAAGAGAAGAATAGTACTTATGAAGATTTTTGACACAATGCCGTGCCATTCGTAGAGTGGCTTTGAGGAGACTTACTACCAAAAATGATTTCAATTTGTGCCGTGGGAAAAAACTTTTAAACGGACCAAAGGGAATGTACCCGTGGACAGTTCCAATAGCATTTTCAAACAGAAAATCTACAACACGTATACTCCTAATAGATCTTGTATATTTCCATTGTAATCTCCTTACTTTCCGACATAAAATCTATTAGTTACATTTTACCCACTGAATCTGACTATGCTAATAGCTCCAATCAACCCTTTAACCTCAAAATAAAACATCTAAATCGGGATCGATATATGTGGAGAGTTTAAAGAAGGAATCACAACATACTTTTAACTCTAACTCAATCGAATTCATTGACCTGTCCTGTTCACTAAGGAATGTCTTAATGGTGTTCTTAGGCGACGGAAGGGAGTCAATATCAACACCCAACTTATGCAAAACGCTATCACAAAAATAATTTGATTGACTTCCTAGATCCAGTAAAAACATGAATGGAATGATTTTATTTCCTATTATGACATTAAAAGACATTATCGGAGAAATGCAATTTGATTCTATTGTACGATTATTTATGCAAAGATTGCTCCAAGACGTTTCTCCAGTAGCTGCAGATGCACCAGAAGCAAGGGACGAAGTAGGATGATCATTTGCATCTTCGTACTGACAAGGGCTTTTGCTTTTGGTTTTAACACCATCAGAGCTGAGAGCCGAGATGTGTGCTCCACTTTTGCAGAAGTCGATCTAGGCCATATTGTTTGGCAGGACATTTTTTCGCGATATGTTTAGTACTACAACAGTTAGCACATCTTCCAATTTCAATGCACCTCTCTCTTCTGGTTTGAGGTGTTGAGTACGTTGGCCAAGAAGACATGTAGTGCTTCTCCTCACACAATCTGCAATCCACACTGGCCGATTCATCAGAGTTAATAAATTTATTGGAAGAATTCATCTTCTTAGTGGACTCCCCTTCCCTCCCCTTAGAGGAGGCATTTTAAATCAAAGATTTCTTTGCAGAAGAAGAATGTTGTTGCCTCCTTCTTGTTGAAGAAGAAGTACCAGAGAAGAGGCTATATCCCGAACTTTATCGAGGGGTTTCAAAATAGTATGATATTTTTTAAAAGGAATGTTGACAGAGGGATATTCTTCATTGCTAACAATCTTAAGCTCTTGCAAATATACAGGAGGGAGCTTGTCCATGACAAGTTTACTAATATGTTTATAACTGGCAGATTCTTCTTCAAGAATGTCTAATCCAAATTGTTTTAATTTGTACAATTGTGCACGAATGGAAATACACACTCCGTCCAAATTCGTATTCTCCAAAACAGGGGGCAAAATCGAATTGGTGTAACAAGGAGTCAATTATGTGAGATACATCTAAATATAGATTTTAAAGGATTTTCAACGCCACACTGTATATCTGATCAATGCTAGGTAATGTTCACTACCTTTCTGAACATATCCGGTCAAATGCGATTTTAGATTTCTACATCCATAGATGTTTCAAAAGACAAAATGAGTTATCTAAATTGAAAGTGAACTCCATCTCCAGAATTTTTTTTTTTTTTTTTTTTTTTTTTTTCATCGGAGAGCAGATGTAAATTAGAGGTGTAATTTCTGACAATATTTTTAAGTTTAGCTCCGGAGAAAGAGTCCTCATGAGACCACACCGGCGAAGACGAATGACGAGAAAATGCCAAAGGAGAGGGGTCGTACGGTCGTACCCTTTGTATGATTTTCTGAGTCTGTAGATGATTTTCAGAAGAGTCTATAACATTTATTCATAAAAGACTGGTCGTACTTAAAGTGTTTGGAAGTGCATATCTTTGTCTCTATGTCTCGGTCGAATTGGAGTACCTTATCTATACAATTAGACACCTCACTAAAAGTGGGCGAACGGTACTGGAATCAAGAGGGTCCTGAGCAACTGCAGCTATTTGTTTCAATAACATAAATTCCTTCTCAAGGATTAATTCTTCTCTTCAGGCTCAATGAATCTACTTCACCGAGGTTTCCCGATATGATGTCCTTCAGGCCCTCCAAGAGGGTGGCTGCAGATGTAGTTCCGCTTATGTCCATGTTGTGGAAAGAAGACAACTTGTGCAAGGCGGTGTTAGTTTCGGAAAGTGTAAAAATATAGATATAGATAAATTTAAATCTGCATAATGTATATGCTACGTATAAAGGCTTGTATGTGTGGAAACGTTGGGAGTTGAAGACGTGTACAACAACCAAAAACGAAAAATTTCCCGAAAAAAACTCGAATTGGTCAAAAACATTTTTTAAAACGTTAATGTCAATTCTATGTTCAAGAAACACGTGAAAAACTTCCATAATATCATGTAAATAGGTAGCAAAGAATTTATGTTATTCCATTTAGCATAAGGTAGGGTCCAGGGATACACAATAAGCTTCACCTACCTCCCGGCAACACTTTTGCACCTTATATATATATATATATAATATATATAATATTATATATATATATATATATATATATATATATTATATATATATTATATATATATATATATATATATATATATATATATATATATATATATATATATATAATTAATATATATATATATATATATATATATATATATATATATATATATATATATATATATATATATATATCGTTTAAGTAATTGTAATGTTCGCCAGGGCTCTGTTCTATGTCAGTCTTTATTTTTACTTTTCATCAACGATCTCCTCAGCTTTACTTTTCTAGCTTTGTTTCTCTCTTTATTCGATGACTCAACTCTCAATTCTTCTGCTCATTTCAAATTTGTTCCATTTGTTGCATATAGAGTTGCCTCTCGTCTTCAGCTTCAGATTTCTATTTCTTGCCGACCTGGAATGGAATTTTCCCGGTGGGTCACAACCAAATATGCGAAATTCAACTCTTTGGAAACTCAACTTTTTACAATCTCCTTCTCCAAAACACCTACAAACTCTTTCCTATTTTCTTCGACTGCTTCTAACGTTCTCAACCTATGACAACATAACCTTCTTAGTCTTTAAATAAACAAAAAATGTCTTGGAAACCTCATATACAAACGGTCACTTAAGTGGCCTCATAGAAGCTGGATTTCTTGTTCAGGGTTGCAGAAATATTTTTCCTCTGCACAGCTACTCCAGTTATTTAAGCTTATTCCCTTTGTTTGAAGACTTTTCTCATGATTTGGTTTGGCTCACGGCTTCACTCTTCTATGGATAATGATTGAGTCTAAAGCTAAGACACTTAATAAACTGTTCCCTACTTTCAAACTCTTTGAGTTCTCTATCTTCTACGAAGTGACGTTGGCGCAATATCTCTTTTCTGTAAGACTACAACGGCAGATGATCGGGGAAGTTAGCCTCTCGCTTTCACCACCATTGTTACGTCACCCACGTAGCACAAAGGGTGCCACGCTCTCACATGAATTTTGCGGTGAGTATCGAAAACACCAGACTCATTCTTTGTGGTGACTTTTTCTGTTCTGTGGAACTCTTTGGCATCTTCTATTTCTTCAACTGTATTTAATCTTCCTCTCTTTAAAGTCCTCGTCTGGGCTCACCAGAGATTTACACTAGACCTATGCTTGGGTGAGTTTTTCTATATTTTATTTTCTGCCCCCCTCCTTGAAGAGGGACCAAGCGTGAGTGCATGGTGGTTAAAAAATGGATTCAGTTGTTGTGCTGGAACCCGGCGACTTGGAATAAACATAAAAAAATAACAAATAGTTTAAATTACAGATAATTGATTCACTATTGTGATGGATTTCAAAGATTTGGAAGAAATTAGATTTGAAGCTGATTTTATTGAATGAAGCACCATAAATTCAAATGGACCTACCACGTAGTGAAAACAATATCACTCGATTTCTTTACGAATATATCAAACAGGGAAAAGAATATGAATATCACACAGCTATTTGACACAATCTTATTATTTTTAAAGTCATTATTCACAAACCTTCCTTATCTATTGTAAATAAAAAAGAATTTGAAAATAATTTCTTGGCAAATTCCTGCTGACATTTGCTTTGTTTTCAATTTTTGTAAGCACGTTCTAAATTCGCTAAGCACGGGAAATAGCAACCTTATAGAATTGAGGAAATTCCTTGTCTTGTAAACATTCTTACAAAACATAAATCTAACTTAATGAACGCAAACTTAAGCATTCTTACAGTTTGTAAGCTCAAATGACAAAAACGAAAACGCCTTAATACAGAATTGCTTAAATTATTTTAAAACTATAAAATTGTAATTATTTATTTTTGACAACTATGACTTAACAAATTATTTAGTCATGGCTTTATAATCTTGAAAATATAAATTCCTGAACTGTAATGTTACAAACAAATACAAATCAAATTGGAGAGTATCACGAGCTTTCGTTGCAGTGGTTCACTTGCCTTGAGCTCGTGATAGCCTGAAGGGCAGTATTTTCTATTTTGTCTGCTTGGAGGGACGGCATATGCCCTTCGTTGGTGAGGTCCGCTATCAAAAACAGAGCAAACAAAACAAAAAACTGAACAAACAAAGCTAACGTTCCCGAAGCCCGACTGCAGGCCGGGCGGGCACCACAGGCGCATATGCATCGTTTCCCGAGCCCGTTTGCGCACTTCTACGTCACGTAAACGTCACAGTCAGGCGCCCGTTGTTAAATCCTCGAATTCGGGAATTAATAAACGGGCGGGCTGCGGAAGGATACTTTGTTTACAAACAAATTTCTTTACAAAACATGTGTCGGAAATCAGAAATGGCTTGCCAAAAGTTTTTTAATATTTTAGTTAACTTTTATATTAAGGATACTAATATATCGTATTATTTCATCAAAATAGATAAATATAATATAAAGTTTGTTTTACAATTGTCAGATGATCGACGGGCGCTGCTCGGCCGTTCCAGGTTGTCAAATTTCCTGTTCCTGATTGGTTAATGTAATTATTTCAATTCGAAGCGTTTCCGAGTCGATTTTGCACACGGGCTGCACTCGGGCTTCGGGAAACGCAGCTTAGGACTGTCGTTGCACCATGCGATTGTGTCCTAATTCAATCTACCTTTGCTTTTATTGTCATAGCTTTGGTCCTTTGGAGTTTATAGTTTAGCACTTTAGCAGATGAAAAATGTGAAAAAGTTGTGGAGTTGCTTCCTTAGTATTATGTTCAAGGTGTTTTATAGGCTTTATTTTATGTTTATTTATTTTAATGCATATGGATTTGCAATGTATTCTGCAGAAATTGTTAAAATCGCAGACAGGGCTTTTGATCTGTAGAATTAGCTTAAATAAATAAAATCCTAAATATTTTTCTAAGATAAGGCACACCAATTTATTAAACATGGATGGCACCATCACAATTGTGGCACCATTTTGAGAACTGATAGACTGAAAGTGATATTGGGATAATCGATATATCAATATGCAAATAGAAAGGCATTAGAAATATAGAAACTGTATTGAGTTAGTAAAGAGTGTCTGAAAGTAACGAATGTGAATTTAGCAGAAGTTAAAAGAATTGTGCATAATAGAAGTAAATGGTGTGGTTTTGTGATGGGGTCATGGGTGTGGGTCTGGCCAAGTCGAGGAACCCTTGAACTCTTAGCCTGACCAGTGACCAGTGAGTGAAGTTGTGTTAATTTTTGCTCTCCAATTTTATTAATATAATTTGTGTATTTGAAAGTGAATTTAGTAAACAAATTAGTGTTGTGTTTCTAATTACACTACTGCTGTGTATATAACTACAGTATTTAACAATGTTATTATAATTGTTGTGATTAATTTAAATTTGATAGCCTAACCCTAGGCTAACATAAGTAAGAGTTTTACTGTTTTCTGTGTCTGGGTTTATTTGGATTCTTAAATAGACTTTCTGTATTTAAATACAGTCTTTATTAATTGTTACTTTAATTTAGTGATAATTTAAATTAAATTAGGTTTTCCAGTCACAGACTACAGTTAAGCCTACCTTATAACTTTTATATATCCCTGGCCTAGGCTAAGCTAAATAAACTGTTTAAATTTTTAACCTATTTTAAAGAGAGTAGTTATTCTTTTTAGGCTTTAGTGATATTTAAACTGGTAGTTGGTAAAATTAAATAGGTGACAGTTAGTAAGCTAATAATTTAATTTAAAGTATGTATACGCTTGTGTGATATCTGTGGGACTGTAAGAGGTGAATATGTGAATAGATGCCCTGCTTGTGATTTGAATGCAGAGAATGTGTTGTTAAGGAAGGAGATTGCAAGACTGAAGTGAAAATGTGAATGGATTGAAAGAAGTATTTTATTTGAGTTGAGAAAGGAGGAAGTGTTAGGAAAAAAAGTTAGTAGGATGTCGAGGCAAGGAGGCGAGCGGGATAAGGGTTAGACAGGTATAGTGAATTCACCTAGGCAGGAGATGAAGGGAAAAGGGTTAAAGTAGGGTATAATAGGTCTGCAGATGAATATAGAGTTGTAGGAATTAGAAATAATAATTTAAAGATGAGGATCTCGAAAGTCAGTCAGCCTGTGACCTGCAGTAACAGGTTCGACTGTCTTCCAGATGGGGAGGATCAGAGAGTGCAATGGTGTAAGGTGAGTTTTTCTGAAGGAAGACTGATAAGTTGCTAATGGAGACTCTATGATACGATACCTAGATAGGATTTTCAAACTAAGAATTAAAAAGAAACGATGGAGAGTATGTTATCCAGGTGCCAGAGTGAGTGATATCGTGGATAGGATAGATAGAGAGATTGATTTTACAAATGTTGATTCAGATGTGATTGTGCATGTGGGTACAAATGATATAGGACATAGAAGGTCAGAAGAATTAATAGAAGATTATAGGAGATTGATTCAGAAGATGAAAGCTAGTGGAAGAAGGTGCATGATTTCTGGGATTTTACCTAGGTTAGGTGCAGGTCAGGAATGGGGAAGTAGGCTTTAGGTGTAAATGAAAGGGTTAGGAAATTATGTTTTTCAGAAAATATTAGGTTTTGGATTTGTGGAGAGAATTTCTGGATAAAGATCTTTTTGCAGCAGATGGAGTTCACTTGAGTCGTAAAGGTGTTGGGCTTTTCAGTACCAGTTTGGAGACTTGTTTATCAAAAAACTAGTAAAGTTGGGGGTGGTGGGTTAAACTGGATACAAATTTAATAGCAATGGTAACTGTAATTGTGGTGAGATAAATAAAACTAATGTTGTTACAGGTTTAAATAATGTGATTAGCAATAAAATAAACCAGCTATTTCGAGTATTCAAATGTTTTTACACCAAATGCTCATAGGCCTTAGAATAAAAAAGATGAGCTGATATTTATACCATAAATGAGAATCTAGACATTATTTGCATAACTGAGGCATGCGGGTAATGAAGATTATATGGAGACCTCCTTCAGAATATGAATAGAGGATATTCACTTTATTATATCCACGTTAGAGGAAAAGAAGGGTGCAAGCGGGTGGTGTGTCGTTTATGTTAAAAGCATGTTCAATTGTACTAATGACTGACTTTAAAATTAATCATGACATATTGAATCGTTGTGGGTAGATATCCTTATATACAATAAATCATATAGAATAGGGGGATTTTATAGACCTCCTGGCCAGAGTCCAGAATTAGATGCTGAAATTATAAAGAAATTGAGACAGCATGCCACAGTAATGAAAAAGGTATTGTCATAATGGGTGGTTTTAATTTTCCTGGCATTCATTGGGATTCCTTGTCTAATATGGGACCATAGTAGTTATGCATTCATAAATTGTATACTATAATAACTTTGACCCAGATGGTCCAAGAACCCACAAGATACGATGCACTATTAGAACCTAATATTAACTAATGATGAAAGTATGGTGGATGAAGTTAGAGTTAAGGAGAATTTAGGACTTAGTGACCATAATATAATTAGATTTAATATGAATGTGATATCTGGGCCCAAATTGCAAGTTAATAAAGAAAAGATCATAGATTTCCGAAATGGCGATTTTACCAAATTTCGAGACATGCTTAATATAATTGACTGGGATAAAGAGTTTAAAGGCCAAAGCTGTTTTATCATGTTGGAACATTTTAAACAAATTTTAATGAATATTATTCAGTATGTTTTAAAGATAAACCATTAGGGGTGGCGAAGAGAAAACCTGTTTGGTGGAATAGAGAGATAGAGAAAAATTAATGAAAAGCGCAGATGTTTTAAAATATTCAAGGTATAATAGGGAGTGATTAAAAAAATTATAGGAAAAATAGAAATGAACTTAACAGTCAATAAGAAAGGCAAGAGAGATGCGAGAAGTTAATTTAGCAAGTAATAGTAATAAGGGCCTGAAGAAAGTTTTTTAGCTTTTATAAATTTAAAAGTAAGAATAGGACAAATTGTCCAATTAAAATTGATGAAAATTAGTGAGTTCAGATAAGGAGTTGGTCAACATTTTCAATGCTATTTTGCTTCAGTGTTTACAGAGGAAAGATTAGATAATAGTTCAGAGGACTATAGTTCTTGTATGCATGTAACAAATAGACTTACAGAATTTGAATTTGATTGTAAAAGATATTAAACGTTTATGTAGATCATATTGATCCAAGTAAAGCTGCAGGCCCTGATGTTATATATATGTTAGAATTCTGAAAGAGGGTAGTTTAAGCATTGCAAAGGCCACTGTATTTGATTTTTAAGGCAATCTATAACATTTGGTGACTGTACCAGATGACTGGAAAAAAGCATATGTTGTGCCTATTTATAAGAAGGTAGTAAGGAAGATTTGGGAAATTATAGGCCGGTTAGCTTAACATCTCTGGTTGTAAAGGTTCTGGAAAAGTTTACTGAAAGGTCATATAGAGAAATATTTAGAAAGATAACAAGGTATTTGTATGACTCCCAGGATGGTTTCAGAAAGGGTAGGACATGTCAGACAAACCTTTTAGAATTTATGGAATTACATTACTGACGCATTGACCGAGGAGATTCAGTTGATATTGTATATTTAGACTTTAGTAAGGCTTTATAAGGTTCCCACATAAGGCTGATGAAAAAGTTATTGCAATTTATAGGTGGAGTGGTACATTGGTTGATTAAAAGTGGTTGCATCCTCTTT
>JABUQX010093778.1:17500-19669 GCA_015478945.1 Trachelipus rathkii | reverse complement strand
TAATGGTAGCATGCGCTGGGTGAGTAAGGTGTCTATGGGTAGTGTAGTTGCTGTATTGTGTGTGTGTTGTGTGTGTGTGTGGATGAAAATAAAATGAACTCAAGTTAGGACAGATACATACATGAGCTCAAGTTAGGACAGATACCTACATGAGCTCAAGTTAGGACAGGTACCTAAGCAGGTACCTACATGAGCTCAATTTAATCCTACTTAATCCCTCACGGACCTTTATGGAATGCAAAATAGTCGCAACAAATATCGTTTCGATACCAAAATAATCGATGCCAAACATCGAAAGGGGGGCTAAACCCCTAAAGGGGAGCCAATACTAAAGGGGGACATGTACGACGGTTGCAGCGCAACCATCTGGCACACCCCTTCTTCGAAGTGGTGCCAAAAATAGAATCACGAAACAATGTGACATCGATATTTGAAGGCCATTTTTGGGCTTACGATATGCCCTTCCTACTACTTCCTACTACTACGCTGTGTCATACACTATAGACCTATTTTAAGATCTTGAACCTAGAGCTAGGGTTAAAAATTTTAAATTAATGCCTGATGGTGGACTAATTATATATATATTGTATTTGTATATGTCGTAAGTAGTAGGGCCTCTAGTTGAGCGATCCCCAAGCTCACAAGGCTGAGCAAGAGTTCTTATCAGTCGGCACGATTGATTACTCAAAACGGGTGCATGTTTCCAGATACGGACAGTTCGTATTAACGTGTCTCGTAATTATCATTTTTATTTTTGTTTTTATTTTTAATTTTTAATATATTTTTTATTTGTTTTTATTATTTATTATTATTATTTTTATTATTATTATTATTATTATTATTATTATTATTATTATTATTATTATTATTATTATTATTATTATTATTATTATTATTATTATTATTTTTATTCTAGTTATTTATATAGATAATTATTATAGTATTACTAAGATATATGTAACATTTAATATATTACACTGGCAAACAAAGATTTTGCGGCAAAACATTTGAAGGTCATTTTATAGGTAACGTGTTGCCCTGATTCCGAATATGACCTCCGTTTTCCTAGATTGGATCTAGTTTTTGAGATTCAAGGTGGTCACAAAAATACATTAATAACAACAATTTATGTTAGGTTCTAACGTAATTCACAAAAAAACAAAAGAAAAACAAAAGATATATATCAAATTGTTAATGAGTAAGTACATAAAATGCTAATAGGTCAAAACTTTCAATCCAGTACAATGAAATCACAATTAATGCATTACAAATCGCTGTCTATATGATTGTCTTCTGTGTGCAGAATGTGGACAATCACGTTGAAGGCTCCAACAATAGTCTGCCATCATGTGTGTATCCCATCTTCTTGGTATCTTTCTTCCATCACCTTGATATCTTGATGGAACCTCTCTCCTTGTTCCTCATATAACATCCTAGATTATCGGAAAACGAAGTTCTAAGCTGGACTATGTAGAAAGTTGAACTTTTATGTCGATATTAGCATCAAATTTTTGATGTCTGAAAGCATTTCTGTACGAGTTCTACATACTTGGGCAGGATTTATGGTTGCCAAGAAGTTCTGAACAAACCAGACAAACTTTTCAAAGCAGATGCTTCAATATCAGTCATAGAATTTATGAAATTGTCAATCCATGATGATTTGGCGAATTTGAGGGCCGTAAAGATTCCAGCTTTGAGTTTCTTCATACTCAACCCTGGAAAAAATCTGCAAATATATTTGAAACATTCACCATCTTTGTCTAGGGCCGTAACAAATTGCTTCATCAGTCATAGTTTGATGTGGAGTGGTGGGAAAATAATTTTCCCCTGTCAACCAGTGGTTGTTAATGATATTTGATTCACCTACAGTCATATTTTCCCCAGCAGGCCATACAACTTTTTCCAGTGGTCTTCTTAGCCCTTACTATCCACAAGGCATAGAAAAAAGCGGTACTTAGTATATCCGCTTTGCTTCGCCAAAGTAAGATGTTGACCATCGTTCAAATCAACGCATCATAGGACCCCACTGAGTGTTCATTATATCTAAGCTTCTGCAAGTTCATTCTTATATTTTCATATTCTTCTTTCAGTTTTGTTGAGTGAACTATTGGAATCGATGCATAAACTATTGCCATTGTTACAGTAAAACACACTTTCAAGCTTTTCGTT
>JABUQX010093778.1:10000-12500 GCA_015478945.1 Trachelipus rathkii | reverse complement strand
TTATTATTATTATTACTTATTATTATATAATTATTATTATTTAATTATATATCTTTATTATTATTTATTATTATTATTATTTTTTTATTATTATTATTCATTCCGTTATATATATTTGAAAGAAATATATTACTGCACATATACACCACACTAATATATTGTCTTCAGTCTTATGCCAATAGCAGAAAATCAGGCTATTAATTCGGCTTATTTTGATGCAAAAAACGCTTCATCCGACTGTTAAGCCCAACTAAAAACTTCTATGAGCAATACAGCACCTTTATTTAAAAACTTAAAATATTACAATTTGAAGACCTTGAAGTTATCTCTATTAAAGGAACAACACAAGATACTACAAAATAAGGCATGTAACTTCCTAATATCTAACTTTTCATAATAACCAAATTCAAAGAGACATAAATCTAAGAAATAGTGCTCACGTAAATCCTCCTTTCTATAGGTTAGAAACTAGACAAGCAGTTAGCTATAAATGTGCTAAAGTCTATAACGATTTACCTCGAGAATTAAAAAATGAAAATTCTCTTATATTATTTACAGTAAACTCAAAAAAAAGCTATATAAATAATACTAATATTACCTATATGCCATTTACAAGAAACTCAAAACAGCTTGCATAAATAAGTTACTAATAATATTACATGTTTTATTATTATTATATTATTATTATTATTATTTATTATATTTATTATTATTATTATTATTATATATTTTATATTATTATTATATTATTATTTTATTATTATTATTATATTATTATCTATATTATTTTTATTATTATTATTTATTATTATTTTATTTATTTTATTATTATTATTATTATTATTATATATTATTATTATTATTAAATTATTTATATTATTTATTTTATTTTACATTATATTATTAATATTATTATTGTTATTGTTATTGTTATGTTATTATATTATTATTATATTAATAGTAATTATTATTATCATTATATTATTATTATTATTTATATTATTATTTTATTATATTATTATTATTATTATATTATTATATTATATTTTATTATTATTTATTTTATATTATTTTTATCATTAATTATTATTATTATTATTATTTTATTTTATAATATTTTATATATAATGATTTTTTTATTAATTGTTATCATTATTATTTTTTTATATTATTTAATATTTCATTGTTATATTTTATTCTGGATGGACTCATAAAAGATATGTCGGCTTCTCAAATACTTGTTCATGTTATTATTATCATGGAATAATTTTTTATCATTTTATTATTATATATTATTATTATTATTATTATTATTGTTATTATTTATTTATTATTATTAATTATGATTATTATTATTTTTTATTATTATATTATTATTATATATATATTAATTTTATTATTATTATTGTTCATGTTTATACTATTAAGTACTTATTAATTATTATTGTTATAATTATTTATTATTTATTATTATATTATTGATTATTATTATTATTATTTATTATTATTGAATTATTTTTATTATTATTATTATTATTAATTATTATTATTTTTTTATTTATATTATATTATAATTATATTATATATTTATTATTGATTATTAGTATTATTATTATTAATTGATTAATTAATTTATTACTATTTTATCTGTTTTTATTAATAATCTATTACTGTTATTATCAATCTTATTGTTATGCTGTTTTTATTTTATTTTATTAGTATTATTATTATTATCTATATTATTATATTATTATTATTATTATTTATTATTATATTTATTATTATTATTATTTTTTTTATTTTTATTATTATTATTATTATATTAATATATTATTATTATTATTATTATATTATTATTATTTTTTATTATTCTTATTATATTATTTATTGTGTTATTATTATTATTATTATTATTATTATCTATTATATTATATTATTTTATTATTATTATATTTTATATATATTATTATTATTATTATTTTATTATTTTATTTTATTATTATTATTATTATATTATTATATTATTATAATTATAATAATTTTAATTGTAATTATAATTATTATTAATCTATTATTACCTATCACTAGCTTATTACTATTACTATGATGTTACTATCAATTATTGTTATTATTATTATTATTATTATTATTATTATTATTATTATTATTATTATTATTATTATTATTATGTTATTAATTATTATTTTTATTTGTTTATTATCATTTTATACTTATTGTTATTAATTATATTTCAGGTCTCAAAGGACACGACACTGTGTTTGCAATTAGTGACCCCTTTTCAGATACTACTGGAAATTATTTTGTATATTTACTAATTAATTGCTATAATGATAGTTGTAAAATATTGTACCATGTAAGCAATGTAAATTTTCTTACCTGAATAAAGTTTTAAAATTGAATTGAAATTATTTATTATTATTATTATTATTATTATTATTAATTATTATTATTATTAAAATCGTTATATTACTATTGTATA
>JABUQX010093777.1:20000-45000 GCA_015478945.1 Trachelipus rathkii | reverse complement strand
CCTCAGCACTCAAAAGGTACTTGTCTTACCATCCCATTTACGATTACCTAATTCCAACATTCAAGTCGACCCATACTTGACCTTCTCAAGCTAACTTAACCTCAGTTACTTAATTTAACTTTCTTAACTTAGAGCTGGCTTGGATTTTTGGGATAATGGGCGGGTTTTTCCTAAAACCAAAATAGTCATAATTTCTAATTTTCTGCCAATTTGTATCAAATTAAAAAGAACAGCAGCAGCTTTTCTTGACCTTAAACGTCGATTTCAGTCGTTTATCTGAGTTCTATTGATTTGCATTGAATTTTCATTCTTTTTAAAACTAGTTTTTTAAACTTTCCTAAACTTGTTCTACAATTTTTTTTTTAATGACTTCAAACTTGAACTTTTCAAAGATGGCTCTATTGCCTTAGGGTTGAATCCCGAACAGGCTAAAAATCGTGTGTGTTGAATTAAGAGATAGTTAGATCTAAGGCGCCAGTCTACTCAGATGGACTAATCTTAAGGGCTTATGTTAGGTGTGAGAGAAATTGTAGCTAATATTAGGGAGATGTTGGCTGTTACAAAAGTCTGGAACGAGAAAATTAAATTATATTCATAGGTGTTTGTTGATGTGGAATAGGATGCATGATAAGTTCTATTACATTAGGCAGGATGTATAAAGGTTGAGTTTGTTTGCGGAATCGACTAGATAGGAGCCCAAAGAGAAAAAGAATTAAGTTAGTTAGAGTGTCTAAAGATTAGGAATGTGAATTTAGCCAAAAGCTAGAGGAAAGGTACCAAAAGGAGTGGGTAGGGGGTTTGTGAGGGGGGTTATGTTGTGGTCTGGACCCAGGGATGAACAGCGAAGATTGCGAAGATCCCATAAAGAGTGATCGTCATTGTGTTCGAAATTTCAGGAGAATTTTGGCAGTTACGCACTCGCACTTAAAGGTATGAGAGAAGAGGTTGGGAGGTGATTATGTTCAACATATAATTATATATTATTACTTTTCTACTAGCATTATGTTTTCAGTGCATGTTTGCTCACCCCACCCCGCAGTTTCCTGGGGACCCAAGATATGATCATGAGTGTGATGTTATATATATAATATATATTATATATATATTATATATATATATATATATACTATATATAGATATATATATAGTGTATATATATATAGTATATCTATATATATTAATTATATTATTTATAAATATTTTATATTATATTATATATTATATACTATATATATGATATGTATATATATATATATATATATATATATATATATATATATATATTTATATTATATATATATATAGATATATAGTATATAAATATATATAATATTATATATATATATATATATATATATATCTATATATTTAGTATATATATATATTATATATACTTATTAATTATATAATATATATGGACCATTTATAAAGTGGTTGACTCTGTTAAAATTAGGTTAGGTTAATTTAGGTTAAGTTTTGGTTAGGATAGTGTTAGGTTAGTTAGGTTTGGTAGATTAGGTTAGATTAGGTAATACCCAAAAATTTAATCTATTTTACCCTAAAATTTATTAAAATACGATACATTAATTATTGATTTCCGCTCCTGAGTCAACCACTTATAAATAGCCTATATATATATATATATATATATATATATATATATATATATATAATATATATATATGTATATATATATATATATATTATAATATATAATCATGTGTGTGTGTGTGTGTGTGTGGTGTGTTGTGTGTGTGTTGAATATGTATGTGTGGTTTCATGGAGAATTTATTTATCCTCAATTTGCCAAGATTGCGTCGAATCGCCTGATGAGACTCCCGAAATCATCAATAATAGAATGACACCAAAATGAGGTTCGCATCACATCCACACTACAATACCAACAAATTATATATATATATATATATATATTATATATATATATATATATATTAATTAATATATTATATATATATATAATATATAATATATATATATTGTACTATATATATATATATATATAATATATATTATATATATATAATATATATATATATATATTATATATTATATTATATATTATATATAATATATATATATAAATATATATTATATATATATATATATTTATATATATATATATTGAATATGTTACTTACGTTATTTATATGTTAATTTTATTCTTCTATTTTCTTAATTAAATAAACCTATTACCTTTTATTATTCAAATAATTAAATTCGTTTGAGCTCCAAGTTCCTAATTCATTACTACTAAATAGTATGCAAGGTCAGCAAAACAATTTCTTCCCTTGAGACATCGATTAGCTAAAGTGATTTCTCGCATGACTTACATTGAATTTGCTAACGAATTTGATTTGCTTACGAAGTTATGCAGGTCCACTGGAATAGGCAATTTTAAAATCTCTTCTCTTTTGCCGTAAGATAAAACACTGAATTTTGTTTTTAATAGGTTCTCAATTGCACAGTTACATTTGACTTCGCTTTCGCAATTTATATTCATTTTTAATTAAGCATAATATACAAATAAATCACTTTACAAATATTAAATATAATTTTCAAAGGAGTATCGATACTTCTTGCACGAATGACAGAATGAGACTGTTGAAATCATTGTAATATATAGTTTATAAATTTTTAAACTATATATATATATATATATATATATATAACTATAATAATATATATAATATATATTTAATATATATATATATATAATATATATATATATATATATATATATATATATATATATATAGTATTATATTTATATATATAATATATAATAATATATATATATATTTATCAGGCGCGGCTTTACGGACTCATTAAATGGAAAAGTTAAAATAAATTATTAGAATTTTATATGAAAGTGTAAAAAAGAAACTGAATTTATAAATAAATTTTAAAGAAAATTCAACTACTTTAGTAATTAACAATTATAATAATTAAATTCATTTGGAAATTTTCCTTCCTACTCTGTTCCTAAGAGTAAATTGGAAAGCGGTGGGCGTACGGGTAGATCTTCATATTTCATATAAAAAATATAGGAAAAAGCCAAGCGTCATACCTTGCTGTTGAGCGAAAAAATAATGAATGATGATGATATCAATTATTTCATAAAGGTTTCTCTTACAACGGCTTGACAATACTGAATCTTCTCTCTCTCTCTCTCTCTCTCTCTCTCTCTCTCTCTCTCTCTCTCTCTCTCTCTCTCTCTCTCTCTCTCTCTCTCTCTCTCTCTCTTCTCTCTATATCTATCTATTCTTCTATCTATCTATTCTATCTATCTATCTATTTATCTATCTATATATCTATCTATCTATCTATTCATATCTATCAATGTCGATATTTTTAAACTTATGGTGCAGAGGTTGAAAATAAATGTTTACCATATAAATATGGGTTGTTAAGTTTTGGAATAGGAGGCAGTGAAGCGTGTTGTGCCTGTTATGAATTTTAATTATATGGTACATTTGTATTAATTAAGTGTGGGGTTTACCTTTTGTATATTAAAAAATAATTATTTAAAATTCTGTTAGGCCTATGTCAGGTTTTGAGTCAATCTTATGCATATAATACACATAAATAAACATAGCTTTATTCAAAAGACGTGAAAAATTAAATTTTCCTTCAAATAAATAAGGACGTATTGCAGTTAAAGACGTTTTTCGTTCTATATATATATATATTATATATATATAGTATATATATATATATATATATATATATTATATATATTAATATATATATATATATATAAATATATATATATATATATATATATTATATATATATATATATATATATATATATTAATATATATATATATATTATATATAATATATATATTATATTATACTTTGCCTACCCAAGTGTAATCTTCAAGGTATGCCACTGAATTATTATATATATATATATATATATATATATAGTAATATATTATATATTATATTTATATATATATATTATATATATATATATATATATATATATTATATACTATATATATGTATATGTATATATAGGTATTTATTAAGTGGTGGATCTCAGGAGCAAAAATCAATAATTAATGTATCGTTTTTTAATAATTTTAGGGTTAAAAATACATTAAATTTTGGGGTAACCTAACTTAATTAAGCCTTAACTTAACCTACCTAACCTAACCTAACCTTAAACCAAACTTAACCCAAATTAAAGCAGCCTAACAGCCAACTACGATATATATTAACTCAGCGAGTCAACACTATATAAATGTCGCATATATATATATATATTATATATATATATATATAGTATTATTAAGTAGTATAGTATATATATGTATTATACTATTATATTACATTATATAGGGCCTATTATATATTATTATTAGTATATATATATATATTATATACTATATAATAATATATTATAATTATAGTAAATAATATTATTAATATTATAATATATTATAATATTAAATAAATGTGTATATCAGTTATATGAGTATTATATGACTTATTATAATAATTTATATATGATATATAATAGTTATAATATAATATAAAATGATATAATATATTATATATAGTAGTATAAATCTCAGAATGATTATATTGATAGTAGTATATATTATAATATATAATTGGGAATGATTGTTGATGATTATTAACCCCTGAATCAACCGACCCGATTATCTAACTGTATATGGAATAATTTTGCATTAATGTTTTTGCGTCATTGGCATGCTTTAGTTGATTATGTGCTATTAATCTGATGTAAATATGGTTAATTATATAAGTTCTTGATACTATCGTTGGATAATGGATATTATAAAGCGTTGCCTTAAGAGGGGCTTCCTGGAAAAGCTTTTTATCCTTATCGGCCAATGTAAAAATACTGGTTATTATTTGCAACAGTAATGTTCTTAACGCAGTGTAGAGGAGAGGAAATAGTTAAACAAAATACCAGTATTTTCCATCAATTTTATAAAGTTATTTTAGAAACATTGCCAATGAATGCATATTTTAAAAATATTAAAAACGACCTTTTTCTTTAAAAGAGAAAAATAATAATCATTTTTCTATGCAGGAAATAGATTGTCCTTACATCCTGTATCAATAATCTAATTTTTTCTGTAATTAAAAAAGTTATTCATTATATTACTAGTCTAATTCTCTAGATAAAGTCGTCTGAGTTCACGTAAGGTCGTTGGCAAACATATCTTTGGATGCCATTAGTACACTTTTTATGTAACCATTTATGACATACAATACATTGAACCCATACTTCTTTTGACTTGCTCTTAGAAAATGGCTCTCCATAAATTAAACAAGGTCACTCTTCGTCTTCATCAGATAATGAAATTATCTTAACAGCTGGAACGCCTAATTATGTCTTTCCTTCATCTAAAGTTATCTCCACCCTTCTCTATGTTTTAAATAAACTTGAAGTGTACTTCTTACGAAGGTTTTTTTTTATAGAAGGAGAAGTAACGACCTCTGTGCCTTTTCCAGTTCTTACGCTTTCAAATCGTTGATTAATAAATTTAATGAGGAGAAAGCTGACTTAAGTATATTCCTCGGCTTCATAATGTCTACTCTCCACCAAATTTTTACCACATCATTTTCATTATATGATGCTGGAAGATACATTTATTTAAATTCAAAAGTTTTTGTGAATGACTTGATGAAGCTGAGGGTTTTGATGATGAATTGCCTACAATATTTAGAACAGATGATTGGGGTTGGTTGTGAGTTCCACAAATGCTAACCTCTGTTTGACGTTTGTGTTTGCACTCAGTACATGGTCTAGGCTGAAGTCTTATGTAATAAAGATGGAATAAAAATCGTTCACCAGAAAAGATTTTGCTATTGAATGGCCAAAAAATAAGACAACTATGATTTAAAGCTGTTTACCCGACTTTTCAAGGCTGATGCTGTTTAATTATAAAGCCTTCACTAAATGTTCCAGAAGCTTCGCAGACGTGTATACGCTTCCCCTTTATGATTTGATACTATCAATGCAATCAGCAACACAGCTAAAAGAATTTTTTAAAGCTTTAAGAATGCTTTACTAAGCGTTTGCATTTTAAGTGGTACAGGAAATGTATGATAAGATGTTGATATAAATGAATTTCATCGTTGAACGTGCATGATTTCGTTATTGCAGACAAAGCTTTATGATATTACTGTCCTCTAAACATTAAACTATATGGCCTCATCTAGGTACGACTTAGCTATGACGTAAATATGCTCAAGTTCAGTTTCACAGAACATCTTCATTTCTCTCTAATCATTTGCAAAGTGACAGACGTCTGATTGATCCACTGGAGCAATTTTAATAATTTAGACAACCTAGTTTTCTAGAAATAATAAAATATTGGATAGGACATACTGTATGTTCAAGTGACATTCTTTGCGCCTTCTTCACTATTCTAGTTACTCTTTCACTCTCTTCTTGTAGCTAATATTTTGATATATCAGTTTCGATCAACATTCCATTATTCTCATTGGGTATGTCTTTTTCCAATAAATTCTCTGAAGAGGTGAATATTCTACTGTCTCGAAGTTTGTTAAACACAACTGAAGCATAGAGTTCAACTGCCTTTTGATGTTCTAAATCGAAATCCCAGGATGTCAACTTAAAAATCCTTTCAGCCAATCTCTTCCTGCCAACTTTTTTCTCCTACTTCATAATGTTGATGCCTAGTTTTGGTCAATAAATCATGGGCCAAGGCATAGCAAGTATTTCATGAAGAATCCAAGTTAAACCTTTTTCCATAATCTGTGCGTGGACCAACTTCAGTTTATATTTCAAATCAAACTCTGGTTTGTAAAACGAACTTAAATGCACATCTGGCGCAGAAATCATTTATTCCTGTTTGACGGCCGTAGTATTCTTTCGGTATCCATATTCTCTTGCACGATTTTTCATTGATTTGCCTTTGTTAGTTCCCTAAGATTCTGCGCAAAGAATTGCGAGGTATATGATGGCTAGTAAGTATGATCACTTGAAGCTAGGGTGGAAAAGTTTTGACAGCATACGGTTCTAAATCTGGCAACATGGCATTTTTAGCTTTTTTATCTTTTTCAGCGACCTTGCCATTCTTCGCAATAATTAGTATTTTTTAAAAAATTTTTAGCTTTTTTGTGTATGACGCACTATGGTTCCTTAGGTGCACTTAATATTTTAGTTTAAGATTCCCGATTCTTCTTCCACTCTTGTTTGACTCTGAATTTTTTTATTTTGTTGTCTTTCTTTCTTGATTGCCAGTTTTGCTTGCACTGTTTTTTTTTTGTTTTTTTTAACTTTTAATTATCGTTTGTTATCTTGATGACTGTTCCATGTTAGGTGTCCAAGACACGCCTCACATCTCTTGGGAAGCTATGCTTTCAGAGGTATTTGACGGGTTTCCTTGTAGCTCATCGTTGGTCAAGAGGTAACACTCTTGGATTTCCATTTTAAGGGTAAGGGTTCAAACCGAATTAGGACCATTACAAATATACAAATGATTGTTGCGTTTATTGCACAAATATTTTGAATACCTAATAATGTCCGATTAAAATTACCCAGTGTTGCCCCTGACCGAGGTTAGCGGGGAGGCCCGTTGGAGGTTAGGTGTCAAAGACACGCCTTCGCTCCGGGAAAGCTAATTTCTTCAGAGGTAAAATGATGGTTTCCTTTTAGCTAATCGTTGGTCAAGAGTAACACTCTTTGGAGTACCATCTCAAAGGTGTAAGGGTTCAAACCCACTTAGGACCATTACAAATATACAAATAATTTGTTGCGGTTTAAGCATAAATATCTTTGATATATATATATATATATTTATATATATATATTTATATATATATATATATATATTTAATATATTTATATATATATATAATTATATATATATATATATTATATATTATATATATATATATATATGTGTGTGTATATAAAGAATCTTGTAGGTACATATATCAATATATTATATATATGAATATATTAAAATAAAAATATAAAAATATATAATATATATATATATAATATATATATATATATATATATATATAGTAACTTACGTAAAATCAGTTTTATTGAGTAGTTAGGTATACTTGAAAGACGACCTAAATTGCAAATGTTAGTTAGCCTTTATAGATGTTAATTTTAGAAAATAGTAGAAATGGTTCGATATCGTAAGAATCTTACAAATTTACGCCGCTAAGGATTGCATCTATCACTTTTATATTAAGTTTTTATTGATGTGAAATATAATATTTACTTACGTATTAGGATTTTATATGTTTCTTTTTGTTAACATTATTTAGTTTTGTTACTGTATTAACAGTTTAAAAAATTAACTTATTAAAAACTTTCCATATAAATATATAAATAATAGTTTTTTATGAATGAGGCAGTACCTTTGCTTACTCTGTGTTCCTCCGTGAATGCTTCGTGAGTACGCGTCTGTTATGAATATAAATTATTTAACGAAATATTTAAAATATTATATGATATAATTTTTGTAGAATGCTGTAAGATATTAATTATTAAAAGTAGTTTTTTGTGGACAAAATTTGTAATCTGCCAACAGAAATTTGGTTTTGGTAGAAAATTGCATGCATACAGGAGGATGAAAGAAAGTTGAAAAATTGTAATTAAATTTTAGCTTTTGGTGTGCGAAGTTGTTCAATATAGTTGAAAGTCTTTTTAACAATAAAATATTTAATTCAAGAATTTTATAGACTACGAGAGAACTGACTTCAATGACCGGTGACTACAGTGACCAGTGAAGCGAAGGAACAAGCAGAAGAAGAGATAACTACAAGCCCTCCTCTACAACTACAAAGACCTGTTAGTAAGGGAAGAAGAAGAACAACAACTCCCAGCACCTTCTGCCTACAAAAAGGCAGCTCTCCGGGCTACAAAGAGGCTGTCTCTCCTCCTGCCAAAGTAGAAAAACAGCTCTCCTGCCTACAAGCAGGCTGTACTCTCCTCATGCCAAAGAGGCCGAGCTCTCTTCCGCCTTCAAAGAGGCCGAGCTCTCTTCTGTCTACCAAGAGGAAGACCATCCACCACCAGGCCACTACGGAATTGGCCTCTTCCCCGGGACTACAGAATTGGTGACTACAACTTGTGAAGTGGAGGAGAAAAGAAATAACTCTCCCAGCACTCCTGCCGCATCATAATTGATGACCCTTGAAATTGAATACACCTCTTTTCAGCAGCAATTCCTAGCAAACAGATCCCTCTCTCCTACGGTGACGGAAGCAGCGGTCTCTCTCCTACGATGACGAGACTCTCTCTCTGAAGATGTCTTCTGACGACGATCAGCCGTAGCCCCAAGCAGGTGAGACCATCGCCGGGAGAAGATAAAACCTCCCGTGCTTTCCGAGACTTCCATTCCAACCTAGTTCAGAGTCTTAGAGGCACAGTTTCATTATTACTTCGAAGAAGACGAAGTACTTCCACGCTCTCTCCCAGCTCCCAACAGATGTCGTGGATCGTATCTCCTCTGCAGAACTCGATGGTCAAGCCTACATTCCGCTGAAGACAGCAGTCATTACCATCTACGAGAAGAGCAAGATTGAATTATTCAACGAATTTATGTCTAAACAAGCTTACAGTGGCAAGCCTTCCCTTCACCTACGGTAAATGCTTCGCTATGGATACAAATTATAGATTGGAGAAGACATCATCCGAATGCAGTTTTTGAAGACTCTTCCTACCAATATTCGACCAACTATAGCTGCGCAAACAGCACTTAGTCTTGAGCAAATTGGAGAGCTAGCTAATGATCTAGTTGTTTTGGTATCGTCCGCTCCTGTTATGGCAATGTTCACAGCAACGACTACATATGCAACTACTTTAGCAGCAGCAGCAACAACAAGAACAAGAACAACAACAACACCATCGGCTACAGGAATACCTCCGGGACTTTGTCCATATAGCTAGAACCAAAGAACCCATGTCTGCAGAGCTCGCATTTACTTCACCCAACTGGAAAGGACATTTGGGCCATGGGGCAAGTATCCGGATAAATCTAATGTCTAGGTGCAACCCTTGTCTCCTACATCTTCTAGAACTTCTTCTCCTGCCCCAACGGAAAGCTAGAAGAGCGAGCTGATTATTGCGCTATAATCAGTTCACAACTAACTATCAACATCGCAATATTCGGCGCAGACACTCTCTTCTTATCGGACACCGGCGCTTCCGTCTCGAGCCTACCTTCTTCAATGGTAACCAACATGTTCCCATTTGCAACTAATGTCAATTATTTCGCTGCCAATGGCTCGCCAATCAAGTGTCATGGGGAAAGAGCGGCATTTATAACGATCAAGAAGATTCGTCGAGAATCTAATTGAACTTTCATAGTAGCTGATATCGCAATGCCAATATTGGGTATGGATTTTCTACACCATTGCAACTTAATCATCGATTGTGGGAAAAAAAACTCTGCAATGCACATATACGTCTCTTATAGCACCTTTTAAAGTCTCTTCCGGAGAAGTTCCTTCCCTACAAATCAAAGCTAGCATTGAGGACTCTCACATCTCATCTTTGCTTCAGGAGTTTCCTTTGTTAACTTCACACATTGACTTGACGAAGATCAAATTTAAATCCACTAGGACTGTTAACTACATACAGAGTACTGAAATTTCCTCTTGTTTGCAAGACTCTCAACACCGTTTCCCCGGGGATAAACTAAAAGCAACAAAACCGGAATTCGACACTCTTTTGAAGAATGGAATCATCAAACCTTCAAAGTCTTCTTGCGCCTCTCCACTTCATCTGGTGCCAAACAAAACCCTTGAAACCTGGATGCCTTGTGGTGATTGCAGATCTTTAAATACCATTACTAAAAGGGATGGAAATCCACTTCCTCACATTCAAAGTCTCTCGCAACGTCTACATAGATCAGCTAGCTTCAGCAAAATAGACATCCAGAGGCCATGCCATCAAATTCCAATACGATTGGGGAAATTTGAAAAACCCCCATTACAACTCCTTTCGGCCTATTTGAACACGTTTCTATGCCGTTTGGTTTGAAAAATGCTGTCCCCATATTTCAATCCATAATGAACTCCATTTTCTAACATCTGTTTATTTACGTCTACCTAGATGACTTGGTAATTTTTTCATCAACTCCCTGAACAACATGAAGATCATCTCAGGGCCGTTTTCAAGCTTCTTCAAGAAAATTTTTTCAAAATCTCCTTAGAAAAAATGTGAATTTTTCAAGCCATCTCTCACCTATATGGGATACTCAAATTCTCTTCTGAGATGGACTTTCGTCGCCTTCAGAAATGGCGTCCGAAATTTTCTTGGCAAGTATCATCTTCCTCGAGATTCATCAGCTCTTAGAAGATTCTTGGGAATGATTGGATACTACCGCCATCTTATCGCAGTGTTTTGCAAAGCTCTCGTCTTTTCCTTTGTCACGAAAAAAAGCAAAAACACCATCCAAAGAGTTAAATTCTTCTTACTTGAAGCAGGGTTGCGGAGTTGGTTCAAAATTTTCCGACTCCGACTTCGCGACTCCGACTCACCCTCTTCAAAATACCGACTCCGACTCCGACCTGACTCCACCCTTGAAAATTCAATACTGACCTGACTCCGACTCCGACTCCACCCTTTGAAAATTACCGACTCCGACTCCGACCCCACCCTCTAATAGTTTATATGCTACTAATAATAATATACTTACATATATGTATATTATTAGTTGTTACAGAGAGAAGGTTGGTGCTAGAAAGTGCATATACATATATATATATTATTATTGGCTAATACATATATAAGATATATATATATATGTATATATATATATATATATATTATAATATATATATATATATATATATAAGTTATATATATATGACTGTTTGTTGTTACCTTTTTCCGTGTTAATGTGTATAGTAGGAGATTCTGTGGTCTGAAATAAAATAAGAGAGAGCAGATTCAAAAAGTACGATGTGTTCACAGATTTATAATCTTAGTGGCGTGTTATTAGGTGTGAGAAGAATTAATAAATGAGGAATGAACGTGTATTAGAGAGTTAGTGTGTGTTGGGAAGAAAGGGGTAGATGAGAGTAATCAATAGTTTGTTGAGATGGTTTGGCCATGTGAAAGGATGGATGATAGTCTGTTGGTTAGGCGGATGTATAGTGCTGAGTACGTGCCAATCGACCGGCTGGGGAGCACCGAGAAAGTGGATTGAACAAGGATTCCTGGGAAGAGAGAACCCTGAGTTTAGAAGAGGGGCGAGAAGAAAGGTGCATGATAGGAATGAATGGCGGTGTTTTATGAGTGTGGGTATGGTTGTGGCCCACCTGGGGTAAGGGGATAAACCCTACATTGGCGATGCCATAGTGAGGGCCCGTGAAGCCTAGGGTGGATTTTCTTACTGCGATGAGAGTGCTCTCACTAAAAGGTATAAAGGGTGGTAAGGCTGGAGCTTTTCGACTTGTGTCATATTCTACTACTTTTCAGTTTCCAGTGTATACGGCACCTTACCCTGTAGTCTTGGGGAGAGAGAAGCGGTGGGGTGATGATAATGATGATTATAGCAAGGAAGATATATCAAGTTTTTATACATATATTATTACTATTATGGTTATTACATGTTGTATTGCTGCTGCTGGTTATGGCTACTGGCTGGCTGCTGCTGGCTGGCTGGCTACATACTGGTTGTTAGCACATATGTTATATATATTGCATATTACTGGCTGTACTATTACTATTGCTGGTTATACATTATTGGCTATGTTATTATTGGCTACTGGCTGGCACATATTGGTTATTGTTGCTGTTGGTTGTTGTTACATACACGCATACATATATATGTATATATTGGTTATTGCTGGCTGGCTAAGGCATATTAATATTATTAGTATATAGGAATAGCGAGCGATTGTTGGTTATTGGTTACATATATATTACATACTATTACATTTTGTAAAGCATAAAACATATATATCTATATAAACTTTACATTGAACATATAGGGTCGTAGCCAGAATTTTTCTGTATATATATACATATATATTGATATATATATGGTTACATATGTAAGTTGTTACATACATAGTTAAGAAGTAGTTATATTATTATATATAGTTATTATGCTACATATTAAGTTATAATATATATATATATATATATATATATATTAGAAGAAACCGAAATTTATATTTCTTAGAGCTGTTAGAAGAATTATTACAAGCAAGGAAGAATCAAAGAAATTTGGAAAGAAGAAACGTAATATATACATATACATATAATACTCAATAAAGGGCAGAGTCTAATATTTGGTTTCTGGGCTGAGCCAATTTTCACCACCCCTAAAGACGGACATAATATTTTTAATTTCAACCAATTTTGATGGGAAAAGAAACTGTAGCTTTTCTGACCCTAAACGTATCAAATGTTTTGAATGCTTTTCTGTGTGTCTGTAGTCGTCTTTACACTTTCTATATTTTTTCTTGCAAAATCTTTGTTTTTGACATTGTTCTTTTCAACTTTTACCATTTTTTTTCGAAATTACTTCAAACTTGAAATATACATAGATGTCCATTAGCTACAAGTAAAACATAATGAAATGAGAAACCGCATTTCAAAAGAAAACATTCCTAACTCCTTCAAATTCCTCCCCACAGCTCTTACCTCCTCAAAAGCCAGGTGGGCCTTTCTTGTTGCACTACTTTTTACACTCTTCAGCATACCTAGGTCTTTTTCTAAATAAAGGGCTCAAAAACAGGTGCAAGGTCACTAATATTGACCTTAAAAATAAAGCCATTATACAGCTACTATAACTTTGTTAAGGTTTTGTAAACCATATTAAGATTTATTATACTTTAACATCTTATTAACTTTTATTCCTCTGCTTCCAAACACTGGGATAGTGTTAATTTCAGATTGCTGCTTATACTCACATCTAAATTCTTTTTTGGTCCACAGACTCAAGCCAATCCCCATTCATATCGTAGCTACTTTTTTGAGTTACCTAAATGAAGAACCTTGCACATTTTAATACTATTAATTAAAAATTTTTTTGTCACTTATCTGTCGGCTCCAAGAAGTTTACTCAAGATCATTTTGAATCTTTATATATCCATCATTATTCTTTACTAAGGTAGCCACTTTGATATCATCTGCAAACTTAGAAAACTTACATATAAGCCCCTTGATCTAAATTATATATATATATATATATATATATAAAGTAAGTGTATATATATATATATAGCATATAGCAAGAAGATATGGGAAAGATAGTTAGCAAGAGTTAAAGGAAGGGTTACATATATATATATATATATATATTATATATATATATATATATATATATATATATATATATATATATATAATGTCCCAAAAGTGTGTACTGATGTCGCATTTAATTATGTATTGGACTTGCCTTAAATTGCAAGTTATCTCCTTCAAAGTAAAGTATGACCCCTGGGGTGGTTACACAGCGGTTCCAAAGCGGTTCCAATGTTTCTTCCATTGTTCATAGCAGTACTGGAAGTCATTTTCCAGAAGTGTGTTTAGTTCACGTGTTTCAGTATTTTTTATGTTTTCCATCTTACCAAAATGATGACCCTATAACTTCATTTTCAACTTGGGGAAGAGGTAGAAATCGCACGGAGCTAGATCTGGGATGTATGAGGATAAGGAAGTACTTGAATGTTTTTCTTCGCCAGAATTCCATAATTGAGAGCTCAGTGCGAGATGGGGCGTTATATATATATATACAGTTAGCATATGATTATATATTATATATATATGATATATATATTGGTATATATATATATATATATTATGCATACATATTAGTGCTAAGTTATATATATATTATATATAGTGTTACAGGTATGGCGCGTGGTTATTGGGCTATACAGGCTAATATTATTGTTATTAGCGTATATATATATATACAGCATATACTACGCTGGCTGGCTGGCTGGCTGGCTGGTTATTGCAGTGGTACTAAGGTTGGTGTTGGCTGGCTAAAGGTTGTTATTGGTCATGCATATAGATGTTATTGGCTATTATTATATTTCTATTGCTGGTCATTATTGCTATATATTATTATTATTATTATTATTAAGGCTGCTGCTGGTACATGGTATATATATACATTATATATGAAAGTAATAAATATAAGAGCAGCATATATTATTATTATTATTGTTATATATGGCTTTGTTAAGAGTTATTGTTGCGCGTATATATATGCTATACAAGGGCGCAGTATACATAAATATATTATAAATATTGCTTGAACGCAAACTTGTATATGTAGGACAATAAACCCTTGGCTTGGACTAAATTTTTAATCTTAATTAATGACACATTATGATTTATTAATAATTAAAACATTAAAATTTCACTACTATTAGCTTTCGTTTTATATGTTTTACTAAAGATATATAGAGATGAAGAAAGTATTATTATATATATGCATATCGATAAAAGAGCAGGAGCATATATATATATACTACTATATATATACATGTATAATATATATTAGTATATATTAGTATATATATATGTTACATATATATATATTATATATATATATATATATATATATATATATATATATATATATATATATATATTATAGTTATCACTCCTTCTTCTTTATCTTCCCTTTTATAGCTCCAAGAATAGGAGTAAGGTGCGCGACGGGCATCGGGAAAGAAAAGCAGTAGAACAACATGACACAAGTCGAAAAGAAAGTCCAGCCTATACCTCCCCCCAGTACCATTAATTAGTGGGAACTCATCTCATTCAGAAAATCCACCCAAAGCTTCCCATGACAGATGGACCCCCACTATGGTAGATCGTCAATGTAAGTGGGTTCAACCCTTAGCCCAGGTGGGCCACCGGGCCAACCATACCCCCTCACAACTGCCACTCTGCCATTCACTCCTGTTATACACCTTTCTTCTCACCCCTACCAAACTCACATTTCTCCTTCAAACATTCGTTTACTGACTCGATCCACTTTTTCTCTGGTCTCCCAGCCGGTCGGTGGTGGTTCCCAACACACTCGCCCCCATACATCCGCTAACCAAATCGAATAAATATCATTCATATACTTTTCTATATATGACCAAACCATCTCACAACATACTTTCATTATTCTCTCATTTACCCCTTTCTTCACACCACACCACTCTCTAATACTCTTTCTCTTGAGTCTTCATCATTTGCTTATAGTTCAACCACGCTTCTTTTTTTACCTATAACCGCTTTCATCTTAATCACTCCTTCTTCATTCCACCATTCACTGTTATCATTCTTACTTCCTACTTTAGCACATCCCACATACTTCCTTTGCACTACTAACAATTGCTTTCTTCATTTGCCCCCCAGATTGGTTCAGTATCAACTTGTTCACATTCAACTGTTTTACTAGCGAGCGCTTTTACATACTTTTTATCCTTATATATATATATATATATATATATATATATATATATATAGCATATGTGGTATATACTATTATAAGATAAATAGCATATTCCTTTTGCATAAAAGCGTATTATGTTATGGTATATATATATATATATGTTTTGTGTAGGTGGCATGGCTGGCTGGGAGTGGTGCTGGGAAAGGGGAGTTACATAGCGCTGCTGGCTGGGCTAGCTACGCGGTTGTTGGGTTATGTTGAGCATACATATATATATGGGTTATTATGCGAGTTACATATATATATATTGTTATATATATATTATATATATATATAGATACATAAAATATATGGTATAGTAAGTACATATGCTATAAGGTTGGCTACAGTTATTATTATATACATATATATATATATATATATATATATATATTATATAAAAACCGGTTACATGAACTTACATCTAAAATCATCTACTCATTGAATGAATTAGTTCTTTAAAATAGAATAGCATCTGCTGCCAGGTTCTCCTTCATTTTTTCTCTTAGGTCTGATTTTATAATACAGAGCAGAAAAAGCTCAACGGCCAATCCTGCTTTTGATGTAGATCAGTAACAGCAATTGCAGCTTCTTGTACAATGTCTGAATACTTATCGATGGCCTCTTCTAATTTGAAGCTTCTAAGTTATATCAATTTTTTTTAACTTCTTTCAGTGCAGCAGTGAAATTGAAATTTTTTTTAAAGTTATGGAATACTGTGTACAAGGATGAGGAAAACCTGACCTTCTTCTTGAACCAGTCGAAGCTTTCGACTAAACCTTCTCAATATCTAGAAGCTTTCATACTCATCTTCTGAGTTTTTTCACATCACACAACTCTCTAATAGGTTCATTCCTCCTTTTATTAATTTTTCTCACACTGAACACATTTAACTTTAGATTCATGGGCGTCTTCAGGGGGGCAGGGGGGAGGCAGCTGCCACCCATAGAAGTGTTTACTCTCTTCTCAAAAGCAACACCACTCTTTCTTGTGATGCAGAGAGTTTTAGAGTACAGCCCTACATCATATGGTTTCATTTCTTCCAACGTACTAAAGGGAACAAGCTGTAATATATCAAAAGGAAGGTCAATTTGTGTAATTTTTCTATACTCTTTTAACGTTTTAGGCCAAATTGGTAGTATCGTTAATTGGCTATACTAGATCAAGACTTCTTAATTAGACCTTAATTAGAAAATCATAGAAAAAAATAAAAATATTATCCCTCAATAATTTCTTTGCGTGACATCTTTCTGCAAGCACGATCACCGTTTCGTAAGCATCACGATGAGGGAGTGCTGCAAGATTTGTACAGCTACGAACAGATGCCGGAGATCAGCGGTCATTGAAAAACTATTTTGAAAATGGAAAGAAAAATGCCACATACCAATCAGATCAGATTCAGAATGTGGTACTACTATAAAGGAGAGCATCGTTAATAAGGTAAAAGGAAGCGTGCGTATAGCTTACACGGAGATGGAGCCGCTGATATTTGGGGAAAGGCCCATTATCCATTGTGTTTCTTTCTTTCGACAAAGAGTCCGGTGAATAAGGAGGAATTTATTGCTATTTTTGCAGAACAGAGCGTTTAATGCAAAAGCATTGTAAAAGCTACTGACGATTTTAAGTCGCTAATGAAGAACTGGATCCCCTGAGAAATGCAGGGGCTGGGTCGATGGCTGCTCCTACGATGTTCGGCAAAGAAGTCCCAGCAATATTGGAAAAGTATAAAAGCATGGTTCTTCATTGCTCTTCTACACAAATAAATTCAGTAGTAAATGATTTGAACACAAATGTCGGTAGACAACACTCTGGGAACTATAAAGGACATTATTGATGTTTCTTCGCGAGTCTGGTCTTGAAAAAGAAAATTACGCTAATCATCCTAAGGTGCTAATTCAGATGGTCTGAACAACAACAAAAATGTATCAGAGTGTTTAAAAAAAGCACTTTACGAATGATGCAAGCATTAGAAACCTTTTCCATTGAAGAAATACCACAAGAAAAAGCGCTTTTCAGCTGCATTCAGCGGTATGGTGCCGTCATCATTCACTGTGGCTATGATATTGACGCGCGAAGTACTTCCCGGTGATGTTAGAGCCAGTTGTAAATGCTCTCCAATCCAAGACCTTGGATATCTTCAAAACCTCGCAGCACATTCAACACATTGTGGAAATGGTCAGGAGTGTGAAAAGAAGCTAATCAAATCGCCGAGCAACTGGGACTTGATCTGAATATAAAATGGATTGTTGGTAGGCAGCAGCACCGCAGCACTGTGCAGCAAAACTATCCAGCAACAAATCCTGCGCGTGGAGTTCTGGAGAAGATCGTGTTATCAATTCCGTATCTGGATTCAGGTATAACCCTTCAAGGGAATTACGGTTTTCTACTGAAAATACACCTGCTTATGCATTTTACATATCTACATCCTTTCCACATGCTACTCATAACGATCGATGAGTTAAAGGAAAAGACAGCATCATTTTATAGTTTTTACCACTTAGAAGGCATAGAAGAAGAGCTAAACTTTGGTACAAAATTTGGAAGGACAAGAAACTGAGTAGTGAAGAACTAAAAGATCTTGTTGTCTCCCAAGTCTTAAAGGAGACTGAACCTTTCTTTCCGTCGATGAAAAAGGTTTTGATGATACTACTCGCCCAGTCATGCACCGCCAGTACAGTAGAGCGCACTTTCAGTACTCTGCGAAGGATCAAGACTTGGCTACGAAGTACTATGGAAGACGACAGGTTAAACGGGCTGGCTTGATGAGTGTACACAGAAATTTGTGTTTGACAATTATGATTATTTTTATTCAAACAGTAGGTGATAAATTTGCCTTGAACCCATGTGAGGAAATTTACTAATAATATCAATTTTGCAACTGCTCTATATTGTGAATTTTCCATCATTGCATATTGTATTTGATATTCTATTGTTTTAATAAAATAATTTATTTTAAAAATATTAATCATTTAATTATCCAAACAAATGTTTCTAGTTTTATGTCTTCTTTCTTATATATATATATATATATATATATAAAAAAATATATATATAAGTGTATATAGTATATTTTTTTTTTTTATATATATATATATATATATATATATATATATATATATATATATATATATATATATATATATATATATATATATATATATATAAGGTTCTCTATAAATTTTGCTGCCCCCCCCCCTAGGCTGGAAGCTGGCGACGCCCATGGTCACGTTGCAAAGTGCAGATTCAGCTTCTTTTTGTTGTTGATTCATTTAAGCTACTCCTGTGGATAGGAAATTAATATAAATACAACTAGTAGAATTATCATTGTCAATGAGAGAAATTTCTCTTCTTTACCTTGAAGATTTTTATTTCTTCAGCATCTTTAAATATAGATGGTATAAGGTTGAAGGTTGAATTCATTAGAATATAATCCAAATTGAAACATAAGGCAGGTTAAAAAAAAAAAAAAACTCTCGAAAAGTATTGCATTTTTGTGATGTGGAAGTCGCAAGTGAGTGAACTTGCTTGAAGCGATTGAAGTCACTCAGAGTCACAATTCATAATTTTGTCAGCTCAAAATTTTCTGATTCCAACTTCTACTATCTCGAAAGTTACTCCGACTCCGACCTCTTGAAATTACCGACTCCGACTCGACTCCGACTCCTCTTCAAATCACCGACTCCGACTCCACCCTTTCAAAATTACCGGACCCGACTCCGACCTGACCTCGACTCCAATCTCTTCAAAAAACTACCGACTCCCCGACTCCGCGACTCCGACTCCGACTCCGACTCCACAACCCTGACTTGAACCACAGAAAAAGAAGAAGATGCCTTTGGTGAAATCAAGAGTCAGCTTCACACCACCACAACTCTTCCATTATCTTTACCGGGTGTTACCCATCTTCAACTTGTCACGGATAGCAGCCAAATCTTATATAGGAGCAGCCCTTCATCAGATGTAAGTTGATGGACAGCCGAAGTACCTCTAGATTTCTTCAGCTAAAAAGCTATCAGGAAGAGCAAGCAACGAAAATACTCTGTATTACGACCGTGAACTCTAGCAGCCTAATACTATTATAAGTTCTCTGCTTCAAGCATGCTAGAAGGAAGGAATGTCATCTTTTGCAATGATCACAACCTCTCGTCTCGGCTTTTTATAGTAGGAATCAAGCAAAAGTGATCTGCAGCAACGCCATCTTTCTGTCTTAACAGAATGTCCCTTCAATGACCTATCTTAGGGGTGCGGATAACATTGTGGCAGATGCTCTTCCCGGAAATCTTCGATAACAGTAGATGCCTTCGATTTACCTGCTATCGCTCATCGCCAGTGTTCAATCAACGGATAAAGAAACTACCACTTTTCAGCCTAGTCTTTGGCTTAATACTCCGCGATAATATTCAAGTATGGTGTGATATTTCATCAGCTTTTTTCCACAACCATTTTTGCCAAAACCTTGTCATGAACAGACCTTCAACATTTTTTTATCAGATATCTCATCCTTGCTTCTCTCTCCTCGCTGGGCCTTATCAAAAACTAGATATTTCTGGCCTAACATGGATCGTGTGTGTGCATTGACGAGTTTTGGCCTGCTCTCATACCGCAGTACCAACCTTCAAATATTCAACGTCATACTAAACCATCTATTACTCCCATGGAAATCTCGTCACAACGCGTTTTGAAACTGTACATATCGACATCGTGGACCATTCCATCCGTCCATCCTCTCCTTACCCGATCGCCATCACTCGCCACAGCCCCCGTAAGCCTCGGATATCTACCGCGCATTAACAAGCTATATACACCAAGTGGACAGAAGTGATTCCTCTAGTGAAGACACCAAATTCAGAAGGTTTTGGTCTTCATGCAGTGGATATCAAGATCTGGGAATCTCCCTCTATGTAATTTGGATAGAGGACACAAATTTGAAGGAGATTTATCTAGGTTCTCGATGTGATTTGTTTCTTCGTTATTGCTCATTATTTTTTTTTTTTTTTACTTTCATTTCATCATAAGATATATATAGAAAGATATATGAGCAGTATGGTGCAGCAGTATATATATAAATATATATATATATATATATATATATATATATATATATATATATATATATATATATATATATATATATAATCTGTGTTTTCTATAGTGAGTTACCGATTATTTACAACAATTGATGCTCTCTATTTTACACTTATTGAAAAGTTATTCAAGGTTGTCCCTTTCTTTCTCCACACACTTTGGCAAGAAAATTGAATTTAACACAAAGCGGACCGACTGTGCCTCGAATTCCTGAATCTTAAAGCACCTCACAAAGACAAAGGACAGGAATATGTTCGATATTTCCAAGCAACGCAATATGAGAAAACCAAGTGGTTTGCAGGAACTATTAAATTAGATAGACTATTTTGTTGGCCATGTCTTATGTTTGCTAAATACGAAACAGTTTTTTTTTTTTCAAAAAATTCTATGGTAATCTGATCAATCTGCACAATGCCATAATAAATTATGAAAGGTCACAATCACATATTTCTTTAGTGATTTATAATTTCAAAAAACATTTTGGGCCTGGCACAAAGAGTTGGCGCCAATTAGGATTCACGGCTTCTTCCCAGAGTGAATAACACGATGAGATAGTGCGTATATATATATATTGTATATATATATGCGTGTTATATATATGAAGTAGTAGATATATTGGCAAAGGTATGTTATATATATTATAGCAAAGAAAATAGCAGTATATATATATATAAAAATATATATATATATACATATATATATACACCCATCCGCCCAAAAAGTGCTCTTCACGCCCCCGATTGATATATAAGGTAAGGTGGTTGGTTAAGGTGCTATATATATAGCAGCAGTTGCTGGTGCGTGTAGTGCGATAGCAGCAGTGATATATATATATTGTTGTTAAAAAACAGGTATTATATTGCTGTTATTATGTTATATATATATATATAAACATATATATATATATAAATATATATATATATATATATATTATTACATATATATATATATTTAACAATTAGTATATATATTACATATATATATATATTATTGGAGCAAAGACCTCAAAGAAGATATATATATATATATATATAAATATATATATATATAAACAGTTACATACATGTTGCTGCTACAAGTTATTGGGTTGTTGGTTGTTGAAGAAGCATACTAAAGATATAGCAAAGATATATTGGGCTAAGGTTGGTTATATATATAAGGGTTGGTTATATATATATATATGCTGTATGCTATATACATATATATATATATATATATATATATACATACCACGTCACAATCCACAGCCCCTTTTGCTACTACAGAACTGGTAGTGAGGTACGTAAAATACACTCAAAACTGAGGCATACAGATGATTCTTATTTAGTAAGGCGGTAGCGGGGTACCAAACCCAGTTACCACTGCTAAGTCTTCTTTGTTCCACTTACGACGTTGTGGAAATTCTTCTCACACACACAGGGATTATATATATATATATATATATATAAGTATATATATATATATATATAGCATATATATATATATATATATATATTATATATACATAGAATATATATATATATATATATAGCAGCAACATATAGTTATATATATGCTATATATATATATATATACATTTATATATATATATATATATACATACATATTATTATACAGCATAGTTAGTATATATATTGTTGTTGAGTTGCTGGCTATTGCAAAGTATTATTGCTATAGTATTAGGGTTAAATGTTACAGCTATATTATATTGGTTATTGTTATTGCTATTGGCATATATTAAGCATATTAAGGTTACATATATACATATATTATTATTCATATACAAAGTTGATTACTCAGATGTTATACAGTATATACATATATATATTACATATATATTGTTATGAAGAAGAATATATAAAGATGCTGGAAGGTTAAAGGTTATGCTATTATAGTTGTATATATTGGCTATTATTATATATTATATATTATATATTATATTATATATATATATGTGGTATATAGTAGAGTAGTTTACTTACTTACTATTTGCCCCTGGCCCACCTTAATTTGAGGGCCACACTGCTTCCAGAAACCGGCTGCCGCCTCTGGGCGAAGAAGAGAAGAGAAGTTATAGAGAAGTCGTGGCGCGGGGGCGTTCGAGAGCAGGGCACTCTAGAAGGGAGGTGCTCTTATTGTGTCTTAGGAATTGTGACATCTGGTGCAAGTGGGGAGGTGACGTTGTCTAGTTTGAATCTATATTTATATATTGCACAAAAATAAAGGAAGATGGAGGATTTAAGGGGGATGCTGTCATTCTGTTGGAGCTTAACCAATTTTCTAATAAATGTAAATATTCTTGGGTATATTGCGTGGCTATGTTTACGTCTGGGTGTTGGGAAATAAGACTGATGTCGTCTGGGCAGTGCAAGTAATAAGTTTGGTGGATTGGTGGGTTAGGGGTAGGTAGATCTGCTGTGAAAGTTGAACATAAATGGAGGGCCATTTTTTGTCATTATTTTCTAGGGGGGAGTGGAGGATTTTTTGAATAAGGATGTGTGTGAGTACGGATCGAATGCTTATTTTTATGTCTATTGGTGAGCATAGATCTATGGAAAGAAAAAATTGGCTTTCGAAGCCATTAATGATGTGTTGTGTGAGAGATGTAACGCTGTACAGTAGTTGTAGAGTGGTTGCTTTTGAATCCATGTTGGAAATTGGGAGTAAAGGGGTGGGAAATTTCGTTTACTATTAATTTCTCTAGCAGTTTACTAATGAAGCAAAGCAGAGAAATTGAGTGGTGGGAGGAGGGGGAGTTAGGGTCTTTTTTTAGTTTGAGTTTTGGGACTAAGAATGCCTTTTTCCAGATAAAAGTATATAGTTGAGCCGCCATGATTTGTTAAAAAGATTTCTGCAGATTAGGAGAATTGCTTTTTCTCCAAGGTGTTTTGTGTGCAGGTTATTGAGTCTGGACCTGTCGCTGTTGAATTTTTGAGGGTTTTAATGGCTTCTAATGTCATGTTGGTTGTGAATGGGGTGGAGGGCAGGTGGCTCCACCCTGAGCTTTCTGAGCCGTTTTTATTTCTTCCCGGTGCCATCGGAGTGCTGGTTTATATAAGCCGGTACAATGCCTAACAAGACTGTCTGGGATCGTGGTTTCTAGCGAAAGGAGTTGGGTAAAGATGGGGATTCGTGGAATTGGGGATTGTTTTGAGAGTTGTTTAATTTGAGCAGCAGTAGCATGGAAGGCAGGCGTTAAGTTGTTGTTGGGTTATGGTATATATACATATGGTAAGGGTTGGTTATATACATATATATATATGCTATACATATACAAGGTTAAGTACATATCAGTGCAGGCTTGGTAGTGGGCAGAGCAGGGCAACGGCCTCCTGCCATAGTTAGCCCAAAAAATATTAAAGTCAGAATATATATATATATATTATAGCAGCAGCGTGACTATGTTGTTATATATACATAAGGTTGTTGTTGGTTGCTGGCGCATATATATGCGCTAGC
>JABUQX010093777.1:0-17500 GCA_015478945.1 Trachelipus rathkii | reverse complement strand
CCCCTTCCGGGGAGGGTTCTCGGAACCCCCGCCTTGCATTTGGGCGTCGCGGGGTTCCTCCGGCCCTCCCTTACGGGGTATGGGAAACGTCCCCCCTGTGCCTGTCGGCTCGAGCCCCTACATTGCGGTGTAATACCTTTGCTAGTCAATATATATATATATGTTATATATATATATATATATATATATATATATATATATAGCAGCAGTAAGATATATATATGTGTGCTATATATATATATATATACTTTCTTCTGTCCCCGCCGGCTCGAGCTCCCAAAAAAAAAAAAATTTTACATTTTCCTAAACTAAAATTTTAAAAGGATTCCAAAATTTTTTTTTCCCTGTAGATATTGTAGTTTTTTTATTTTTTTTTATTTTTTTTTTACATTTGCCTAACTATAATTTTCAGGATTCAAACAATGTATTCCTTTTCCTGCAGCTAATGTGTAGTTTCCTTTGAGATAAAGGGATTGTGCCTTCTAGAGGGGGCCGGCTCATATATGGGTATATATATATATAGTTGTTATTGGAGAAGAAGAAGAAGAAAGAAGGTTATGAGTTATATATATATATATATATATATATATATAAGGTTAAGTTGGTTATATATATATATAGTTATATATATATATATATATAAAGTGGAGTGCATATATATGAGATGAGATGAGATGAGATGAGATGTTTTAGAAAATGGATAAAAAAGAGAGGTGAGTTGGAGAAGAGAATATGTAGAGGCTTGGCGAGAGTCTGATAGAGTGAAAAGGATGGAAAAGGAAATCACCTGGGAAAAAATCGGAAACGAGTTGGAAGAAGATGTGACATGCGTAAGAAAGCTTGGCTTTTGACATAGCTTAGAATTATAGGAAAAGCTCGACACCAATGACACGAGCTATAAAGGGCGAAAACGGAGTCCTAATAGCAAAGAGATTGACGAGAGATGGAGGAGATTCTTCGAGTACAGCAATGTGAGGAAGCAGGAGGAGAGATTGGGTGAGATCTTGGATTTTGTTGAGGATGGTAGAGGAGGAGGGAGTGGTTGATCACGGAGGAGGAGACGCTGGTGGCGTTGAAAGGTATGAAGAACGGAAAAGGCGGCGGGAGAAGATGGAATAGTTGCGAGATGCTGAAGGAAATGGGAGTTAAAGGACAAGGCGGATGTTAAATCTGATGAACAGGTGCTGAGAGATTATGTGGTGCCTGGTGAATGGAGTAGGGGCAACAATCTGCCCCATATATAAATAAGGAGATTAAACAGAATGTGGAAATTATAGAGGATTGCATTAATATCGCACCCTGCGAAGATCTAGAAAATAATATTAGAAGAAGGCTGAGAGACGTGGTGGAACACAAGCTAGAAGAGTGGCAACAGGTTTCAGACCGGGGAGATCGACTATAGATCTGCTGTTCGCTTTGAAAATGATAAATGAAAAGAATTGGGAATTTAACAGGAAGACATGTGCACTGTGCTTTCGTAGACCTTGAAAAGGCTTTTGATAGAGTGCCAAGGGAGTTATTGTGGAGGGAACTGAGAAGAATAGAATATGGAATACCTGAGAAATTGTTAAAAGCAGTAAAAAGCACTTATGTAGACAGCAAATGCAGAGTAAAGACTATTTCCGGTGAGTGAGAATGGTTTAATGTCACAACTAGAGTGAAGCAAGGGAGCGTGCTCTCCAATTCTGTTCATTATATACATGGACAGTTGCGGGAGATCGGTGGGGAACAGAGTGAAGAATGATGCTTGGATACGTGATGACTGGTGCTGTTTGCACAAACTAAGAGTGACTGCAGAATTTTCTGAGGTTTGGGACAAAGAGTTGGAGGAGAGAAGAGGGGTATGAGGATAAACCGAGGGAAGACAGGTGATGTTGACTGGAGGTGGTGGAGATGTCCTGGAGGTGAGTTTGAGTGGAGAAGAGCTGAGAAAAACGGACCAGTTTAAATATTTGGGAGGGCACTATGGTGAGGAAAACGACAAATGCTTGAATTAAACAAGAGAATTGGGAAAATTAATGGGACAGTAGCAACGTTGTTCCCATTGTTGAAGGGAAGAGAAATTTTCGAGATAGCGAATCAAAATGGGTTATGTACAAAAGAATACGTATTGTTATGCAGAAGAACGGACATGAAGCTTGCTCTTAATGCGAGAGCAAATAGCAAGTTGGGGCATGCGAGATGCCTTCGTGTTGTGACTAGATTAGAGTGAGTAACAAGAAGAGACGGAAGAGAAATGAGGAGTGTTAGCGGATTTGGGCGTGAGAAGCGTGGTAGAGCTTGTAGTGGAGAGGGGACAGCTGCGGTGGTACGGGACATGTTAAGAGGATAGAGGAGCAACGAGTGCCCAGAAAATATCTGGAATGGATATCGGAGGGAAAAGAAGTGCGGGAAGACCTAAAGTAAGATGGAGCGACAACGTGAGCGTGGCAATGATGAAGAGAAAGGAACATCCAGGATGTGGAGGCGTTCGAGATGCGGGATGGACAGAAGACGCTGGGCAGTTTCGCAGAAACCGACAGATGCATGCATCTATACAGGAGATTGGTGAGAAGGGTGATATATATATATATATGTGAGTTATATATATAGCATATATGCAAAGAGCATATATATATATATATATATATAAGAGCAGCTATATATATATTGTGTTAAGAGCAGTTGGGTTGGTTATAAGGCGCATACATGTCAGGTTGCTGCTGGCTATTGCTGGCGCATATTGGCTGGCGCAGTATGGGCAGTATGGTTGTTGTTACATAAGCAGCATGAAGAAGGTAGCTGGCTGCTGGTTGCTACTGGCCATGGTTGGTTGCTGTTGGTTGGTGGTTACTGCTGGCTGGCTACATATTGTTATTGTTATTTTGTATATAGGTTATTATTATATTATTATGTTATTATTATTATTATGTTATATGTTATTACATATATATATATATATATGGGAAGGTTGTTATATATATATATGTTGGTTTCATGCGTATTGTTAAGCTATTATTACTATACATGGTATATATGTTGTTGGGTTAAGGGGTTAAGCAGCAGCAAGGGCTGAAGAGCTGCGATATGTTGCTGGCGGTTGCGCTGAAGGCCACATACTGGTTCGGCAGCATATTATATGATATATGCCATACTATATATATTATTATGTTATATTATTACAGCAGGCATAGTACATATATGATAAGGCATACAGTGAGTTGAAGCACATGGCACAGCGTGCGCGGTATAAACGGGTTATTACATATATAAAGTTATTCGCTGCTGGTTAAGGTTGTTACATATATTAGCTATGTATATTATTATATAAAGAATATAGCAAAGAAGAGTATAGTTATTTATGTTATATATATATACTCTGGCATATATATGCTGGTATATATATATAGTATATATAGCTATATATATAGTTATTATGATATTATATATATATATGTTGATACGCTGATATTGTTGGTTGTTATTATTATTGGTTACATATATATAAACATATTAATATTATTATTACAGCTGTTGATATGGTTGCATATATTATTACTAGCTGGTTGCTACAGCTATTAGCAGCTGAAGGCAGCAGCATGGTATTATTGGTTGGTTGTTATATACATACAAGGCTGTATTACATACATATTGCCATGGCTGCTGGCTACTGAAGGCTGGCTGGTTGCTGGTTGCTGGCTGGCACCTGCTGGCTGGTTGGCACAGCGAATAGCAAAGAGGCAGGTTACATATAGATATACATATTGGTTGCTGGTTAGTTATAAGTTATATATGCTGTATATATATACATACATATATATACTTATATAACATTATAAATATTTAACATGGAAATAAATATGTATATCAGGCAAAAATGAAAAATGAAAAACAATTTTTATTTATATATCTTATAAATATTTGAAAAGAAATATGTCATATTTTGGTTAGTTGTATTTAATTTTGTAAAAAAACATTGAAGGATTTTGAATCCGACTGATCGGATCTCAAGCTTTTGCTACGGATTCGATTCTGGATTCGATTCTCGGAGAATTTTCACACACACGGATTCGGATATCCTCCAGATTCGAACCAAAGGTGCTGATCTGATTTGATTCGGATTCAGAACATCTTCGTTATCACCCGGATTCGACTGATTCGAATCCAAAGCGCTGGATTCCCATCACTGATATATATAGTGGCGTTATAAGAGCATATTATGGGTTGTTGTTGGCTAGTAAGGCTGGTTGCTGGCTGGCTATGCTAGCAAGGAAGATATAGCATATATATACAAGGCATATGCTGCTACTATGGGTTGGTGCGTATATTATTGTTATGGTGCGGTTGGCTAAGTTATTATGTATATATATATACTGATTTGCCTACTCAAGAATTCTTAACCACGAGTTGCCACTGATAGCAGAAAAGGCGATATGGAGCGGGTGCTGGTTACTGGTTAAGGTTGCTACATATATATGGCTGCTGTTGCTGTTGTTAAGAAGATATATATATATATACATATATGGCGTTGGTTGGTTAAGCCATTTCCTTGCCTACCTCAAGAATTCTTAACCACTATTTGTCACTGATATATATATTAGGGTTATTATTATATATTATATATATTATTATATATTAATATTATATTAATTTAAAATATATTATACATATATATATACTATGTTATTATATATGGAGCATATAGTTACACATAGATATTATTGGCTACACATACATAATAAGTGATCCATTGCGGGTCTGGAGCCTTACAGGTTGTATTGATAAACCACGCATGACACGTGTCTAACTATCCCATTTTCTTTCCAGTATTGCTTGGCAAATCAAGGAATTCACATCTCAACAACGTCTCCAAATTGTTCAGCTGTATTACGAAAATCATCGTTCTGTGAAAAATGTGTTTCGTGCACTTAGAGCAACATATGGTGCGCATCACAGACCTACCGAAACCACTATTGCCAATACCATCCGCAAATTTGAAACGCAGTTCTCCTTTTTTGAGGATACCTCGACACTGATTGTCTCACATCCAGCTCAAAAGTGAAGAGAATATGGCAGCTGTAGCTGTCAGTGTGGCGGACGACCCTGACGAATCGATTCGGCGCCGTTCGCAAGAGCTAGGTTTGTCGTACGCCACAACCTGGCGTATTTTACGTAAGGATCTTGGGTTTAAAGCATACAAAATCCAACTCGTACAGGAATTGAAGCCGCCTGACTTAGGTTTGCGGCGTGTTTTCAGTGAATGGGCTCTACAGCAGCTCAATGAAAATCCCTTGTTTTATCGCGAGATTTTGTTCAGCGATGAGGCCCATTTCTGGCTCAAAGGGTATGTTGACAAACAGAACTGCCGTATTTGAGCTGATGAGCAACCCGAGGAGTTTATGAAAGAACTACCGCTACAACGACAGCAGCGGCGGACGGGTTGGTCTATGAAGGCGAAATCTTCAGTCCAGCTGGCCGCAAATCCGTGACCGTAAAGAATCCCCCGTCAACGGGGGCCGCTATCGCGGCATGATAACTGAATATTTGCTGCCATAAATTGAAGCCCATGGCCTGTGAGTTTTATTTCACCAAGACAGCACAGAAAGGAGAAAACAATGGACATCCTTTGAGGTAAATAATTCTTGGTGAGCAATTGATTTCATACGTTTTGGACCTGTGAATTGGCCTCCAAGATCGTGCGATATCACACCATTGGATTATTTTCTTTGGGGTTATGTAAGTCACTGGTCTTCAGGGATAAGCCAGCCTCCATCGACGCTTTAGAAGCCAACATTGCTCGCGTTATTCGCGATATACCGGTCGCTATGCTCGAACGCGTCGTCCACGATTGGACCTTCAGGATGGACCATTTAAACCGTAGTCGCGGCCAACATTTAAATGAGATGATCTTTAAAAAATAAATGCAATACATTGTTCTTTTGACTCATAATAAACTTTTCACCATAAGCTTCAATGCTATGCGTTTTATTTCCATCGTAAAAATAAACCTCCAAATGAATCACCCTTATATATATAGTAGTATATATATATAGTATATATATATATGTTATTATATGAGCATATGTATATATATATATATATATAGCATAGTTATATATATATATATATATATATGTTATATATATATATAGTAAGATATATATATATAACATATATATAAGGAAGGTCTTGCTAAGTTTGTGGCTTATTTTGAGAGCAAGTCCCTATAAGATAATGATGGAAATTTAAAAAATCTATATTTTAAACGATGTATTTATTCAACATAAAGGTAATAAAAGTTGCAACAGTTGAGATACGCTCCTTTTTGCATAAGCAGAATGAGCATTCACAGCCTTGAATCTCCCCCTTGATCGTGAATTCTTTTTCTTTTCGGAATTCTGATGATCAAGATTCGGAGTGGCGGCCTTTCTTCCTGAATTGACTTTTGTTGAAAGCCGCGTTTTCTTGTAATTTGAAGTTTGGAGGAGGAGGAAGTTCAAGAGAGAGTATCTTTAAGTGAGTCTTTTATTTCCATCCAATTTAATTTTTCTATTAATTGTTGGTATTCTTTTACTTCTCTTATATACAATTCTGTTAGACTTTTGTGTTAAAAATTTGCTTACGCAAATTTTAGCATAAGTTCTAACCATATAAATATTAAAAATTTTATGAAATTTTATAATGGAGTACTACATTATTTCCCACGCTAAACACGGAGTGAGAGAGTATATTATAATAGGTATATAAGATATAAAAGCTAATCATCATTCAAATGTATGTATAATTGCTGGCATTCGAAAATGCTCACAACAAAACATTTCAATGAAGAAATAATAAAGAAAATATATATACATATTGAAAAAGTATTGTAAGCATATCTGATTATGTCCTTTTAGACATAAGCACACATACAAACATGTGAATGTAAAAGATTAAAATAGTAAATGATACAGAAAACAAAAATTAAAAATATTATACAATAAAAGGCACATTCAAATTTAGCATATTTGATTATGTCCGTTAGGCATAAGCAAATATACAAACATTTGAATGCAAGAAAATACAATTGTTATATAAAATATTAAAGATATCGTACACTAAAGTTGGTATAAGAATATCACTTGACGAGGAATCGTGAAACTTTGACATTGGAGAGAAGATTAAGTTCATACGTGAATATCTTGATCCATATAGGCTTAATGTGCGTCTTCATTTTCGAAGAGAATCTTTGGCAATTGGATGAGACAAGCTTATGGAAATCTTGAAAAGAACTTGTTACGATTCTGGTTTGGTATAGGATTTATTGTTCTACAGACCACATGGGCATCAATCACCTTGAGTAATTTTGAAACGAGATGAATTGGATAACGACCAGGGGGACTGAGAAAGTTGAAGGATACCAGTTGTTTTTTTTCCCACTTTTTTTTTTAATTTGTAAATTTTTTTAATTTAAAACATGGGAGATGGTACTGAAATATTCAGAATTCGAAGAGCCTGAAGGTTCGTAGAATTCAAAATGAGTATTAGATCATAATCCAATATTAATCGAGAATGAGGAAAGAAGTCAGTATAGATAAGGTTTGCTTGCGGTTTGTTTGAGTCATCTTTTTGGAGTGTTCTGATTTGGAATTTTTAGTTTTATTGTAGTTTTTTCTCTTTCTTCATTTTGGCTGTTCCCCTTTGGTTATCAGAAAACGCTGATTGAAGTTCTGGATGTTTTTCTCCGGGTTCACCAGTTATATAGGGAAGGTCTTGCTAGGTTGGTGGATTCTTTTGAGAGCGTCCCAATATAAGATAATGATGGAAATTTAAAAATCTATATTTTAAACGATGGATTTATTTAACATAAAGGTGATAAAAGTTGCCGACAGTTGAGATACTCTTTTTTGCATAAGTAGAATGAGCAGTCAAGTCCTTTCCTTGAATTCGACTCACTTGTCGAATTTTCCTTTTTGGAATTCTTGATGATCGAGATTCAGAGTGGCAGCCTTTTCCGGAATTTTGACTCCCTTGTTGAAAGCTGCAGTTTTCTTCTGTGGTAATTTGAAGTTGAGGAGGAAGTTCAGGAGAGTATCTTAAGCGAGTCATCTATTTGTTCTGATTAATTTGCTGACTAATTTCGAGCATCTCAACGAGTCGGGCTTATATATAATTTCGTTCGGACTTATGTGGAAGTTTTGCTTACGCAAATTTTAGCATAAGTTCGAAACATAAAAAAAGTTTTGAGAATAGTTGTAATTGAAAGTAATATATATATATATATAGAGCAGTTATATATATATATATATATATATATAATATATAGTAGTGGGTATAAAGATTATTGGTTGCTATATGGCAGTATATTGTTATACAAGGGCTGGCTGAGCATACATATTATTATATACATATATATTACTACTACAAGTTATATGCTGAGCTGGAAGGAAGGTTGTTGTTATAAACCTTACGTAATTTTTGAGTCATTAAAATTTAGTTGGTTGTATATATATATATAAAGGTACTTTATGATTTCGCCAACCGCAGGCTATGTTGCTGTTAAGTTATAAGGTTACAGCTACTATTACATATATATATATATAGTAAGAAGGTTTCTTATATATATATTATATATTATTATATATATATATATATATACATATGTCATGGTCAATCGGCCGATTTATCTTTGTCGCAGTATAACTGCTTCGTCTGATTCTCAATCCGACCATAGGTAAGCAAATTTACCAGATAAATTCCCCCTCCTAGAATAGGGAAGGGATTTGCCCTGTAGAGGTGCTAACATTATATATATATGGTAAAGAAGATATAAGGTTATGCGAAAGAGCAGCGTATAGTTATATATATATATATATATATATATATATATATATATATATATATTATATATATATATTATTAGTATATGATATAGTTATATATAGTTATATATATATATATATATATAAATATATATAAGTATATATATAAATATGGTTATGTTAGAATATATATATATACATATTATATTACAGTATATATATATGGTATATTATATACAGGCTTTTTGTTGTTATTATTATATATATATTGGTATATATATATGGTATATTAAATATATATATATTATAGTATATATTTATATATATAGAAGATATATATATATATATTATATATATATATATATTATTGTTATATAAATATATATATATATATATATATATTGTTGGTTATTATACATATGTTACTGTTAGTTAGTTATTATATTGTATACATAATCATATACATATATAATCATATATACATTATATATAACATATATATATAATTTATATTATTATTAGTAATCCATATTATATTACATACTACAAATATATATACAGCAGCAGCGGGGTCATATATAGTATGAGCATATATGCTAGCAGGTTATGCATAGTTATATTATATATGCGTATATATACATGCCATACAGTAGTTATTGCTACAGCATATATATATAGCAGCGCGGTTGCTGGCTGGTTGTTGGTTGGCTGTTATTTGCTAAGGCAGGCGTTATATATATTGGCTAAGGGCTGGTATGCTGCTGGCTATATACATAAAAGAGTTATATACATATTATGCTATATATATATACTATGTTGCGATTTATCACGATGAACATCCGCACCTAAACTGACATCCGCATCCGCATCCGCATCCGCAATACTCTTGAAAATAAGGATGTTGAGGATGTTTTCTACATTTGATTAAATGCCTATAAAATAAATATTTTTGGCATCTTTATCATGGAGTTTGCGGGAATAATTGTACTTTGAATTCGATTTCGGTATAAGATATAGTATGTATATATATATAGTATATATAGCAGCATATATAGCGAGAGTTGTTAAGAAGATATATATATATAGTTACAGTTATTGTTATTATTGGTTGTTATATATATATATATATATATATATATATATATATATATATATATATATACATATATATTATATAATAATAATATTAACACACACACACACACACAATAATAATAATAATAATATTAATAATAATAATAATAATAATAATAATAATAATAATAATAATAATAATAATAATAATAATAATAATAATAATAATAATAATAATAATAAATATAATAATAAATAATAATAATAATAATAATAATAATAATAATAATAATAATAATAATAATAATAATAATAATATTTGTGTCAATAACTGGATTCACTTATGAGATGATGTTATAGTACATTTCATTGTACCAAATACTTTCCTTACATGTTAATCCTTTCTAAGAGAACGAGAGAGATTGATTTATTAAAGATTTTAGCAATTGTAGATATTGCTTTATAAAGGCCTCAGAGAAATTATAAACGGAGAAAATGCCACTCTACAATGCTCAGTTAAATTTCAAGTGTTCTTATAAATCCAATCACTTCACGAAGCCAATTCTCAGTTTTTACCTCCTTCTAAGTGTTTTAATAAATCAATCTCTCTCGTTTATACCAACAACAACTACAGAAGGATAATAATAAGAAACACATTTAATTTTTTAATGAACTAATATACACAGCATCACGCCAAGGGTCCTATTATTATTTTTGCTTTTAAGCAATCCACGTTCAAGTGGTTAATAACTATCTAACTATCTATCTATCTATCTATTCATTCATCTATCTATCTATTTATTCATATGGTATATAGATTGAAGAGTTATGGTTGCGCTAAGGCGTTACATATACTACTGTTAAGCAGCAGGTTATTATATACAGCATATATGTATGTATATATATTATATATACAGCAAGGCTGGCGCTAGCTGGTTGTTGGCGCAACAGCGAGCATATATATATGCGCTATGCTATGCTGTTGGAAAGGGTTATATACAGCAGCAAAGTAGTTTGTATATATATACATAGTTATTAAGGTTATAATATATATGTTATATATATTGGCAAGGCTGAACATATACAGAACATTTCTTTTATTTAATAACATATAAATACAGAGGTATATGTATAAGGGTTGTTGTTGAAGGGTGTTATTGCTGCTGGTTGCTGGCTGGCTGGCTGCTATTATATTATATGGTATATATATATTATTATTATTATTATTGGCTATTATTGCATATATATATACCGCATATATATGTTATATATATTGTTATTGGTTACATATATATATTATATTATTTATATATATTATATATATATATACATACAGTTATTATTATAGAAAATAATTTCTTTTATTCATATATATATATATATATATTATTGTTATACATACATATATATTGGTTGAGTTGATATAGAGTATATACATATATACATACAGAAAACACTTTTATTTCAAATCATACATATGAAAGATACATAAGAATATATGGTTGGCTGTTATATGTTATTATAGTACATATTATTATTATTATTTTAGTGCTGGTTATTATTGGTGCCATATACATTATTATATAAGTTATATAAGTTGAGTTATAGATATATATATTATTATATTATATACATATTATTATTATTATACATATAATAATATAGTTATTATTATATTATATATATATTATATATATATATATATATATTATGTTATTACATATATATATATTATACATATATGATATTATATATTTCAAACATATATTATACATAGGCAAACATACTGTATTGGCGTTATTGGTTATTACATTATTGGTTGGTTATTGTTATTACATATAAAGTAGCATGGTTGTATTGGGTTGTTATTAATGGCTGGCTGCTAAGGCTACTGGTTATTGCTATAGGTTACTGGCTGGCTGCTGGGCTGTTGCTGGCTGCTGGCCCGTTACTATGGTGCTGGTGCCATGGCTAGCTGGCTATTAGCTATACAGGTATATATATTAAGGCTGTTGTTGTACATAGTATGGTTAGCTGTTGAAGGTGGTTGGTTACGCTGTTATATATGTATACATTATAGTATATAGCGTATAATAGAAGATGGTTATGTTATGGTTATTGCTTGCTATATATATATTACATATATATATATATATATATAAAAAGATATATATATATATATATATATATATATATATATAAACATATAGTTAATATAAAGTTATATATATATATATATATATATATATAAATATATATATATATAGGGTATATATATATATAAGTACCAAATATGAAGTAGAGATTATAATTGAAAGGATAAAGAAAGCCAAATATTAAGTAAAATTACTAATAAATGTAAATGGAATAAATGGGAAATTGCTTCAATAACAATTCAAGGATCAGAAATATCAAAAATACAAAAATAGTTCAATAAAAATTAAAAAAATAAAAATGGTACCTTATCCTGTTAATTAATCCTGCTTGTATAATAATTAATGCATTACTTGCATACACTCTCAAATATATACAATATGAATATATATATATATATAAGATATATATATATATATATAAAGATAATATATATATATATATATATATATATATATATATATATATATATATATATATATAAAATAAGAAGAATAGTTGTATAGAGAAAGAGATATATATAGTTGTGTTGCCATATAAACATATATATTATTAAGATATTATTAAGCTATAATAGTTTAATAATAATAATAATAATAATAATAATAATAATAATAATAATAATAATACAATAATACAATAATACAATAATTACGGTTTTGTAGTTTCTTTGAAACGTTCCTTAAAAAATGCAAAATCAAAAAATCTTTTGTTGTAATAATATTTCGTCCCCTTACTAGGCATCTTTAAGCAGTAATAAAATTAATTTATGGGAACGATTAGTATTTTTGCTAAATTAGTCCATTATTAAAATAAAAAAATGATATAGAAAAAAAAAAAAAAACAAATTGATTCTGATAAAAATTTCTTTCTTTCTAATTTTGAAAGCAAGCGTCTCTGAGAGGAGAAAAGTTCTCATTTGTTACACTTTGAACTCCCCCAGGAAGCCTGTAAGCCTCTATCTTTAGAGTTGTCGGAATTAAATATGATCCTTTCTGAAGAGTGAATATGATTCTTTTATTGACGAAGTTCGAAGTAGGATTTTAGGATTTTTTGGCTTCTTTAATGAACTTTTTGAAGAATTTGTGAAATTACTTGAAATGAGGAAATTTAAATATTTTGGCTATATCATTGCTTTATTTATATAAAGTGGAATAATTTAACAAAATAATAATAATAATAATGACACAAAATAATAGCACACACACACACACACACACACACACACACACACATAATAATAATAATAATAATAATAATGGCTAATAATAATAATAATAATAATAATAGGAGCATATAGTTGAACAAACAGATACTCGTGCCCGTGAGCTTTCTTAAGTTCAGAAAAGCAGCAGCAGTTTTTGATGAGGCGTTTCAAGTACAATTCCGTGCCGCCACCAAAAGAATTTTCTAAAAATCCTAACTTAACCCAACTTTTCTGAACTAGAAATTGTTCTGAAAAGGTATTTTTTCTCTAAATATGAACTGATTCAAATATAACTTACCAATAATAATAATAATACTAAACATAAAAAAATAATAAAAATACTACAATAATAATAATAATTTTAATACTACTAATAATACCAATTTTATTTCTAATATTGCTCCCAGTATTACACACACACACACAATAATAATAATCATAATTATAATATATTTATAATTATAATTATAATTTTACTTATAATAACATGAGATATAAACATACAATCTTCCAAACACATACACAAACACACACTCAAAATAATAATAATAATAAAAATAATAATAATAATATTCTGAATTCTCAATGTACATTAATAATAATAATAATAATAATAATAATAATAATAATAATAATAATAATAATAATAATAATAATAATAATAATAATAATAATAATAATAATAATAATAATAATAATAATAACAATAACAATAACAATAATAATATTAATAATAATAACAATAACAATAACAATAACAAATAACAATAACAATAACAATTATTATAATTATAATTATAATTATAATTATAATTATAATTATAATTATAATTATAATTATAATTGCAATTGCATATATTCATTTATAATTATAATTATAATTATAATTATAATATAATTATAATTATTATAATTATTATAATTATTATTATAATTATAATTATAATTATAATTATAATAACAAGCAACGTCGCTACGCTGCCCGCCTGAACGCTGTGGAGCGGTTCAGATTTGCCTATTGGTCGCGGGCTTCCTCACCTGTTAGCACATCATCAACCTATGCGATATCTTAAACAAACACAATGTCAAGCCTCCTGAAACGGAGTTCTCAAACTCATGTTGATTAAGAAATTAATATAGTTTTACCTAATATAACTTCCTGAAATTATTTGTTTTCCTGCATAAAGTTTCTGCCTAACTGCTTCCACTAACAGTTATCAATGGCCATATCGGGTTTAGCACCGTAAAACAATCTTTTTTTTTGTTTTTGTTTTTGTTTTTGTTCTTTTTTTTTCTTTTTTTTTTATCGGCAGTAAGACCCCACTTAACCTCAGCATATTCCATCTGCTGTCCTCTTCATCCACCACTCAAAAATCAGCCTTCTACTGTCCATTTCCAATGTGAGCTTTTGGCCTAGCACCGTCCTAAAGAGGAAGCCTCTCTCTCTCTCTCTCTCTCTCTATATATATATATATATATATATATATATATAGAGAGCAGGTTATAGCAGCAGTATATAAGAAAGTATATGGTGTATATATATGTTAAGGTTATAAGAAAGAAGGGTTAAAAGATATATGTTGCTGCTATATATATATATAGAGTGTTATGGGAGTTACAGCAGAAGAGATAGCAGTATAGTAGCGTGGCAGGAGCAAGTTAGCAAACATATGGCGTTGTTATTGGCTGCTGGTTATATACTATAAGCATATTATTATTGGCTATTACTATTACATGTATATAAGATATTGAAGATATATATGATATAGCTATATATGGTTATTGGCTATATATATTATATATGCTATTAGCGTATATATACATATATATATATATATATTTATATATGTATATATTATACATAAATATGTTATTGTTATATATATATATATATACATGATATTACATGGTTATTATAGTAGCTATAATATAGAAGAGCATATGTATGATATATATATATATTTAAAGGATATACATACATATAAACAGCAAGCGGGCTAAGGGCTGCTGGCTGCTGGCTGCTGGCTGCTGGCTGCTGGCTGCTGGCTGGTTGCTGCTGCTGCTGTTGCTGGCAGCTGGTGCGCAGCAGCAGAGGCGCAGCGATGCTGCTGGCTGGCTGGCACAGTGTTAAGGCGTTATGCTGGCTGCTATATACAAGGTTGGCTGGCTATGCTATACAGCAAAAGCAGCTTTTTTAAGTTCCACTTTAAAAATGGGGTCAAAGCGAAAATTCAAGAAAATAACTGGAACGCGGCGTTTCGAGAATTTGCATCTCTAGCCCCCCCACCGCCCTAGATGAGTGAGACACCATGATATGCTTCCCGAAACGCAACCTCATCCTCGTTTAGTTATTTTTTCTTAAGATTCTTCCCTTATTTATTTTAGTGTGGTCTTTAAAAAATATTCTTTAACATTTCACAAGAGTTTCAAATCGCCGAATTGTATTTCCTTTACCGAATACATATATTATATATTAAGGCTGGTTAAGCTGCCAAGGGCTGGCTATTGGCTGGCTGGCTATTGTTGTTACAGCATATATGAAGATATATATATATATGCTATATATATATATATATATATATATATATATATATTATGTTATATATATATATATGATTTCATACAAATACCTTTATATACTATTACTATTATACGCATAATAAAATAATAAAATAAAATAAAAATTATATAAAATTAAAATTGAGAAATAAAATAGAATAAAATAAAATAAAATAATAGAATATACGCGATCGTTGTCATGAATAACTACCGCGCTGCGTGCGAGCAAACAAAATGAAACAAAAAATAGGCCGTGCGGTGAAGCGTTGCTGTGTAACAACGGTCTGGAACTCGCGCGCAGCGCGAGTGCGCTGTTACACGGCAACGCTTGCGCACATTTGAAATGTTTTTATTATAATAATATAATAAAATAATAAAATAAATCTACAATTTGAATTTTAGTGCGCGCAGCTCACTGCTCTCGCACATTTTAATAATAATAATACACACACAATAATAATAATAATAATAATAATACACACACACACACACAATAATAATTATATTAGTGACTCACACTTTAATAATAATAATAATAATAATAATAATAATAATAATAATAATAATAATAATAATAATAATAATAATAATAATAATAATAATAATAATAATAATAATAATAATAATAATAATAATAATAATAATAATAATAAAATTTTAAATTTTAGTATAAATTTTTAATTTTTTGTGAAGCTCAAAATTAATTATTGTAATATCTTTTTTCATATAAAAAGTGAAACCAAACGTCGAAAACTAAGGGACAAAAATGGCATGTTTAAAATTAATAGAACATAGAATATAATAATAATATTAATAATAATAATAATAATAATTATAATAATAATAATAATAATAATAATAATAATAATAATAATAATAATAATAATAATAATAATAATAATAATAATAATAATAATAATAATAATAATAATAATAATAATAATAATAATACACACACAAAGACCATAGATTACAATACACTATGTCAAGACTTTCAGTTAATAAGAACTTAAATCTTATGCGATCATTTACACTCCTTAAATCACATATTTAACTTTTATCTTTTAAACCACTTGATGTATTAAAGTATGTAAGTGCCCTTTAGAGAAATTATGTTTTGAGAACAAGGTTAATTAACCCATTCTCAGTTTTTAATTTCTCTAAGTGTTCTTATAAACTAATCACTTTAATGAAGCCAATCTCAGTTTTTAATTCTTCTAAGTGTTTTTAATAAATCAATCTCTCTCGTTTATACCAACAACAACTACAGAAGGATAATAATAAGAAACACATTTAATTTTTTAATGAAGTAATATACAGCATCACGCCAAGGGTCCTACATTTATTATTTAAGCAATCCACGTTCAAGTGGTTAATAACTATCTATCTATCTATCTATCTATCTATCTATCTATCTATCTATCTATATATATATATATATATATATATATATATATATATATATATATATATATATATAGCGTATGTTATTATATATATATTATTATATATATATATATATTATATATTAGCAGCGTAGCAATATATATATATAGATATACAGATATATATATATATATACATATATATATATATATATATATATATTAGTTATATATATATATACATATATATATATATATATATATATGAATATATATAGAAATACTTTTTATTTAAATAAATATATATATATATATATATATATATATATATATATATATAT
>JABUQX010093776.1:0-20000 GCA_015478945.1 Trachelipus rathkii | reverse complement strand
ACGACTAAACCCCTGATTCTATAAAACGTCCCACCCAGTATCAATTGACTCACTCAGGAAGAGTGACCTGATCTTTCTCGAATTTTTAATTGGGGCACGTAAAACGTGGTTATTTTTAATGCCTTAAAAACTCAATTCCTTCATCGTTCTACTTGACATAACCTTCCACACAACTTCGAAAATATACAACTCAAAAATTCGTCTGAACTTAATATTCTCGTAATCTTTCTTAAAAGGTTGGCATTATTTCTATTTAAACAAGTTTTTCAAGAGGTTGAACGCTTTGAGGCATTTTCAAAACTTCCTTCACATCATCTCACTTGATTGTTCTGTATAAGAGTGTTGTACGTCCTTGTATGGAGTAACCTTCGCATATCTGATGTGGTTCCAATCACAAAGTCCTCCTTGAAAAGGTAGAGCCAAGGACTTTTAGCTTTATCGACTCTCCTACTACTCTCACATACTCTCTCCGATCTTTTTTCTGATGCAGAACTGCAGCATCACTCTCCTTAAACTATCGCCGTTGCAGCAGACTGTTATTACGAAATCTCAACCTCCACTCCTGAGGAAAGGTCATGCTGTTCGACAATCTTACACAGTCTCATTCTATCTCTATCCAACTCAGGGGCGTGCGCTCAGAGCATGCGGTGCTCTCCCAGCATACACGAATTTAAATTTTAATTAAATATAACGATTCCAACTCTATAACCCAAGACTCAACATCTATGCTCATTCTTACACGTATAGTATTGTTAAAGTCTTGGACTTTCTTCCTTTCAGTAAAACATTTGCAAACGCCATGTATTGTTTAATGTCGGCTATTGACACATTTGTATTTCTCAACTCTGGTGAATTCCCACAAGAAGAAATAATAATAATAATAGTCTAAAAGTTAAGAATTTTATGTCCATTTATTATAACATAGGGAAGTATATTAATGATGATGATAATAGAATGTGAGATGTTTACATAAACAGTCAAAAGTTAAAAAATTAAGTTTGTCTGTGGTAATAACATCAAAACAAAACCGGATAAGAAAAAAAGACCCTGGCGAAAAAAAGTTACATTATATATATATGTTTATGGAATTATATAACTCAAGTAGTAGGAAAAAATGATAACGACTATAAATAGTTTCACATAAATTAGCTCATAGGAAAAATGTGAGAGGAAATGAACTCACAGTTAGAATATAATGAGGAGTTAGATAATAATGAGGACTTGCAATAGGTGAAATATAAAAGCTCTTTGAAGGAGTATAAAGCGTCACTGAGAAATAGTTATCTAAATAGAATTAAGTGACAATTAAAGGAAGAAATCTCATGTCATGGAATATTGTACTTAAATTAATGAATGATTGTGCATATTTACTAATGGAGATTTTGATAATAATGGATGTGAGGATAATGAATGTCGGTTAGAGAGGATGCACTCTACATCTAAATATATGTAATAAATCCACAAACTCACATAACTTTTTAACTTTCTTGTAAATTATTACTGACTATGATAATCTAGTACTGCTTAGTGGATAAAATTGTTATGTTTGTTTCACTAATGGTATATGCTAATGAATGAAAATAGGTATTTATTTTGAGTTGATTGTAATGAGTAGTTAAATATCATATATTATATTATCTATATATAATTATATATATATTAATAGATATATTATATGATTAATATATATATATATATTAATATATATAATATATAATTACATATATATATAAATATATAATATATATAATTAATTATATATAGTTAAATTTATATTATTATATATATACTTAAAATATATATATAATATTATATACTATATAATATATATATATATATATAATATTATATATAATATATATATAAATAATTATTATATATATATCATATAATATTTATTATATATAACTTATATATATATGTCTATACTATATATATATATACTAGTACTATATCACTCAATTATAATATATATATATTAGTATATACTATATATAAAATAATATATATATATATTATATATAAATATATATATATATATGATATATATAAATATTATATATATATAAAAATATATATAATACTATATATATATATATATTATATATATAATATTATATATATACTATATATATATATATATATATATATATAATATTATATATATTACTATATTTATATATATATCAAAAATACTTTCTTCTGTCAATGGAAATTTATTAACATATACAAATAACAAGTTCATTATAAAAAGTAAATACACAAACAACAACAAACAACAACAACAACACACCAACAACAACAACAACAACCAAACAACGAACAACAACAACCACATCAACAACAACAACAACACAACATCAACTATTATCAATCAATTTCAATTTTTATTGCTTTTCCTTTTTTTTAATTATAATTTATCTGCATTTATAAATAATTTATTATATACAACTAGAGGCGAATAACTAACAGTTTACATTAAGTTATATTTATTAGTTAATGTGGTAATATTCATATGTATACCTTAACAATATACGATAATACAGTTTTGTATCGTGTACTTTAACTATAATACTAGTTCTATCCTCTCACTAGATCTCTGAGTGCTGGATAAAGATTGAAATATATCAGTATATCTAGATCATACGATACTACTAAATAAAGATTGATAGAGCCATTAAAAATATGCAATAAATGACGGTATAAAACATTATAATAATAAACATATAATATATCTGTAAAATATTTCTAAAACATCTGCAAAACTTATCTATACGTGAGGATATAATTTCTTAATTAATAATCATTTATATACAATATATTCATATATAAGTTAATGAGAGTAAGAGAGTTATAGAGAGAGAGATGACATAGAGAATATGAATATATCATATGTATAGTATAAGAGTAAACTATATGAATAGATAGAGAGAGAGATTTGTGAGAGAGGATATAGATATGATGGATGTGAGTAGAGATATATGAAGAAATGATAAGATAGTGAAGAGGAGAAGATAGATAGATAGATGAAGATGAGATAGAAGAGCTAGAAATATATTTATACTATATAGTCCAAAACTTTTTAATTATAATCAGCCGTGAGATCCAATACTCTAGAAACATTATTTTACGTAACTACTCATTGCCTCTCTCTTTCTATCATTTATTCTTATCTTCTCACCTCTTCTGCCATCTCTATACAATAACATCTAACTTGCTCTTTCTCCCACTCTCAATCTCACTCATCTACAATCATCTTACACTTATATTACATATACGATTAACTAGTATAAATAATAAAACACTTGTGAATTTAAATACTTAATCCATATATAATAAAAAATATATAAATAATTAATTATAATTAATTTAATAATTAAATTAATTATTATAATTACATAATTAATTAAAAATAATACTATATAATAAATAATTATAAATAATAATAATTATATATAAATAAAATTAATAATTATAATAAATATAATTTATAATTAATGATAATCTGCATTTGTTATATATATACTATTAAATTACAATTTTTTGCATTTTGATTTTATTTCATATCCATATCTCAAAAGCCTTACCTAAACATATATTATTTATACTCAGTAATAACTATGCATATATCAGACAACAATAATTTATCCACATGACATATAGTTCACATAATAGTCTCCACGAGTAGGTTTCGACACTTTAAGATATAATACAATTATTCCTATTCTCTCTCAGTGTTCACTCAAATCTCTAGTGACCCATGATAACTAAAGTATTCTCAGTTAGATTTTTGTTTACTCTGAATTACTAAAAGAGGTGAATATAAATGTTTATCTGTTTTGGCGTATCTTGAGAACACTTAAGCGAACATTTATATAATCAACCTCAAGTGTTTTAATTATATATCATAGTATATATTTTTTTGTTTATCAATTTATCCTATCTCAAATCACGCAGTAGTTTATTTGAATTCACACTCTAAGGCTAAGAGATATAAAAATCATAACAGAGAGTGAACTTGTCTGAAATTATACATAACACAGATATAATCTCGTGATGGCTTACAGCGACAAATTTGTATATCTAGGTATATGAGACACTCGGAACGTGCATTCTACAAATTTAATATTCACATCTGTCTCATTCGGAAGTAGAGATTGAAGAAATCGAATGTAAAAGTTTGACCATTATTAAACCACAGTCAGAACTATTGTGAATATATATATAATATGCTCAAGGAAACCCACGTCTCTTCATTTATTACATCTTATTACTAATAGCAGCGATTTTCTAGAATGAATACAGCCACCTATAAAGTTAAAGAACTTTTGGAAATGAGAGATGTTTATATTATACCATCCGAGATCACCTTCACGAAAATCTCAAAGAATATAAAAGGTATTATCTGATATAGTGCGAAAACACCTTTTAACTGACGTAATCAAGCGGTACTCCGCTCTCTAGAACTACACACAATATAAGTGTCCCACCGGTGCAAGTGTTAGGTAACCGGATATGGTGGGACAATAAATCTCTCCCAGTTCAAGTAATAGTTTACTAGTGTCTAATACATTAGAGCTTACTGAACTATAAAGTTAGTTGTCAGTATTTAGCTCTGTTAAACTCATGCTCAAAAGGAACACCGAACTGGATGATATATTTATAGACTCGTAAGTACTCTATGAGTTTTTAACTTCTTTGGTCATAATGTTGGAACATCCGTGTATTTGCAGATTATGATGTCGAAGAGAAATCTTCTATCTCTGATGGACTCCACACATACTCTCGAATATGTGGATATACCATTTATTGAAATGTTTAACTTTCGCATAGTTACAGCTTAGGCATTGTCTTTCAGATTACAAGTATATCTCAGTATATAAATTTGATGGGGACACTAATTACCCAGGACCTAGTTATCTGGACTATCGACTGTAACACGTTTTCTGATGTTAAGTAATATAAAATGGCGACGACGAAGATTCAGAGTAAGTCCTGAGACTTATCTCAAAATATCCAAAAGAGAGCGTTCTGATCTCTCTCACACAATAGTTCCTAATCCTATGATTTGTGAGGTATGAACAAACGAATGATTCCCTTAGTGTGGATAGAATATACTTCATTTGCATGAATTAGTTATTAATTACTAGTGTCCATAGGTCTCTTCTCTCTATCTCACTAGGTCATCAACAGATCGACTTTGGCGCAACTAGCCACACCATAGTATTTTTTTCTATTAGTCTGGCTTTTACCCCACTTAAGCCTAGATAATGTCAAAGATGTTCTTCTGGAAAGGTTCAACCTGATTTTTTTACATGGTATTCGCTCACTTTATTAAATTCCTCATCGCTGATCCGCCCTTCTCACTCACTAGCAATACGAATCCTCACATTAACACTCAATCATATAGTGTTTGGGTATTCTTCAGAGATTACAATCTGTGTATTAGCTAATGTACTATAATACACGGGTTAAATATTTGAAACTCGCTAAGGCATAAGCTATAGTGAAAGATGATTCATAGTATTATCAAACATAATAAGTATACAGTAAATTCAATAGACTTTAACCATAGAATGTGATGTATATGTATTAATTATCAGTAATAATGATATTTTATCATAGGTGTGTCATATATGCGAATTTTATTATATACTAATAACAGTAAATGTGACTTATGTGTATTTATGATGTAATTAAAAGAAAATATAATAACTATCTTTCTGATCAACTCTTACCTGCTCCCATTGCTCAGAAAGTACCATTAATGAAATATGGAGTTTAGAGCCCTTAAGTTAAATTACTCGTGTTATATAGTCCGTTTCATTTTCTAAAGTTATTATAAGGTGCTTCTTTTCATATGGACGATAGTACTTTTAATCCAGCAATCTATTAATAGTTATACACTCCCCTATTGGCCGCGTTCTTCTAGAATAATAATCCCCATCTGCTGTGAATATATATATAGTAAAACTAATTGGAATCTTACTTTTTATATGATATAAGTCTTCATATATATTCAGAGCCATTTATTGAACTATTTTTTCTGTGCCTCCTACTGGGTGTTTATGTTTTCTTTTTCTTACCACATTTGCCTAACTTATCATATATATTGCAGTTACTCAAAACTGGATAATCACATCTATTAATTTCTACATTTTACTTATCTTTTCTAAGAATATATATTAACTGTTTTGTTGAAAACCCCAAGTTTTGCTATGCTCTATTTCTTTTCTGTTTTAAGTTATTATGCTCACTTATGCAGTAAATATATACACATTAATCTGTCCGACGTTTATCCGTGTTGACATTTCAAATCACTAAAACTTTACCCATTATATTGATCATCTTTTATAGTACTACTCCAAAATATTGTGAGAATAAATATAAATTGATATTATTTATTAAATATAATGAATATTAACAATTAAAAACTTAATCATGTATTACACTTATAATTATTATACAAAATTTAAATAAAAGGTACTTATGTAAAAAACATCTCGTACATTCAATATACACAATCACAACTCCCTTGTAAAGCAGATAGTACAGCATAATGAACAGTGAAAATATAATAAAGACTGAATGTAAATTTCTACCACAATATGTCTATGTATAAGCCAGATTACTGTTATAACCATACACACATACTTTGAAGTTGGTATAAATATAAAAATAGTAAAATAATTTATATATATTAATCCTGGTTATGTGTATTAAAATAAGTTCAAAAAAAGTGTATGAAAAAAATTAATTTTCATAGATATTTTTATTCAAAAATAGAGATTTTTTTAAAAAAATACTCACATATTAAATTATTGAGTAAAATACATTATAATATAGTATATTAATATATAATTATATATATATATATATATATATATATATATTAATATAATATATACTATACTATAATGATATATATATTAATATATATAATTTAATATATATAGTATATCGTTAATTAATATTATATATATATATTATAAAATAATATATATAATATATATATATATATATATTATAATATATGTAAATATATTATCTAGGGCCTCAAATATATATAATGTGCTTAATCAACTTATATGAATAAAGGACGTAGTATACAAACTTTATATTTTAATGTAAATTATCATTATTTAAATTTATGTATCAATGGCTATTTATAATGGCTTATAATTGCTATTTATTTCAATTTCTTATATGCAATTTAAAATCATGTTCGCAAATGTTCAAAATGATGCCCGCCATTGTCCAGACACAGCAGTTATATAACGCACGAAACCAATGGATTAATTTTAAGCTTGATTGGTCTTACATCATTTTAACTTTGCCAGTTTTCACTTTCCTTAGTCGTAATACTTTAGTAATTACATTTTCATTTTTCAATACATTTTATTTTATTTTATTTTTATTTTATTTTTATTACCGTTGTTAGGGTCGTTTTGCAATCTTCATTTTGAGATAAATTGGGCAATCTACCTGTGACCACGCAAATATTTTTTAACTGCTCCTGCTGAAGTTTTTCTGGTGAGTCTAATGTGATGGTCTGAAACGTGTCTCGTATTTCTACCAATTCGGAGCCCGAAGAGATCGTCACATTCCGGTCGCTCTCTAGTATAAGTATTCTAGTTTTAAGATGTGTGATTTCAGAATCCTTCTGCTCATGGAGTTCAGTAAATGCCATTTTCAGGTAAGCTATTTTCTTTTATAGGTTAAGGCCAAATGTGTTTCAGATTGGTTTTAAACCATTGTAAATTCATGCCACTGAGGGCCAGCTACTTTAATTATGAGTATCAGGATATCTTGGAATTTAGTATCAAAAGTTTTCAGTTAGAAAGATTGGTGCGTCATAAGTTGACCACTCTGTTTGAAATCAAATTGAAAATCTAAAAGATTCATTTGTATTGAAATTTTTAATTAGTTGCTTGAATACGATTTTCGAATATTTTGCTAATCGGGTGTGTAATGCATATTGGTCTGTATAATTTTTCGGGAGTGAGTTGTCTTTAAACATAGGAGCCAAGCGGGAAACTTTGTGAATGGTTGGAAATACACCTGTGAGAAGTGATGCATTGAATAAATGTGCTAGTGTGTAGATATGGTTTTGCAACGAGCGTAAATTTGTGGTGTGGGATGCTAGAGATATCGCATTTCCAATTTTTCAAGCCTGCAATCACATCTTGGATATTTAATCGTATAATATTTTCAAATGTAGATTGATAGTTGCATTATGGTAAAAGTTTTACAAAGTCTGCTTGATTTGGTTATTTGTTTGTAAATAGATCAGTTCTAATATTAACGAAGTATTTATTGAGTTTATCTTCGTTTTTTTCTTTATTTTAGACTTCTCTATCTATTTTCAGCTTTTTTTATAATGGGTATTTTATTCACTTTTTTTGATTAGATCGTTTATGTTGCTTTTGAGTCTTTGTGTGTGTCACAAAATTTATCCTCGTAATAATTCCGTTTATCCTTTTTCAAAAATACTTTTAAATGGTTTTAACAATTACGATGTAGTTGGAAAGGAATAATTCTACGTTTGCAGTTGCGATAGAGTTTGTGTTTTTGGTTTATTGATTTTAAATTTAATGACCCAAAGTTTGCTAAGGATTTTGAGTTCTTTTGCAGCCTAATTTTTTGTTTTTTTTTTTGGAAAGTTTCATTAAGGCATATATAGATGAGATTTATAAAAGTGCTAAATTTTGTTTATGTATCTATTAGCTCGTCAAATATAAAGGAGAAGCTAATTTCTTTTACTCTATCTACAAATGCCCTATCTCGGTTTTCATGATTAGCCCTATATTTTATAGTTGTTAGATTTTGTGTATTATTTACACTCCATTGTAAAAGGCAGGTGAAATGATCAGTACGATCACTCTGACTCTCGTAGAGTGAGGACGTGTTCCACTGTATCTCTCTCATGTGTTAAGTTAAAATTTTCGCTGCTATTGACATTCCAATTATTGCATATAAATAAAGAATCACAGGTGCTGTTACAAGATATTAGTTCAGCTGTAATAATTAAAATTCAGACCAAAAATAACGGAAAAAATAAAAATGGTAAAGGGAGAACTGACATCATTGATGACTTAGTGTTTTATGATCAAATCTTAACGGCTAGTCGGGAATAAAATTTCGAAACGCAATTAGCCTAAAACAGCCTAAAAGAAGAAATAGCTTTCCTCAAAATGGCATTTGCTGATCTCCAGGAGCAGAAAGATTCTGAAATCGCACCTCTAAAAAACAGAATACTTATACTAGAGAGCGACAAGAATGTGACGATCCCTTCGGGCTCCAAATTAGCAGAAATACGAGACACGATACGGTTCAGACCATTACAGAGCCACAAGAAAAACTTCAGCAGGAGCAGGTGAAGAATATTTGCGTGGTCATTGGTAGATTGCCTAATGAACCTCAGAATGAAGATTGCAAAACGATCCTTACGAAGGTAAGAGAAACAGAATTGAAAATAAAACTAACTCCAAATGCAGTTACTATAATCTTACGACTGAGGAAACTGAAATTTGGAGAAGGGAAATTGATACAAGACCAATCAGGCTTAAAATAAAAAAAGAGCGATTTAAATCCAAGCTCATAACAGCCTGTATTGAAATCAAACAAAAAATTACATAAACTAGTACTTAATTAAAAAAACTAAGAAACTTTAAAAAGGAGCCCTAACCAATGAAGGAATCATGGAAATCTGATACATTCATGTTACTTTCGAAATGACAAGCTAAATATTAAAAAATCTGCAACAATTGTAACAATTATAATCAAGAATAACGAGGAATTGAATGAATATCTAAACAATGCTAACTTTTAACTGCCATAATAAAAGCAAGGAATTCATAGCTTTGTGATAGTGAGTAGTAGTAGCAAATTAAACTTATAATCAGTCTATTATTATTATTATTATTATTATTATTATTATTATTATTATTATTATTATTATTATTATGATATAATAATTACAAATTAAACTTATAATAATAATATTATACAATTTATTATAATCATTATTATTATTATTATTATTATTATTATTATTATTATTATTATTATTATTATTATTATTATTATTATTATTATTATTATTATTATTATTATAATAATAATAATAAATTATTATATTATGATTATATTATTATTATTATTATATTATTATTATTTTTATTATTATTATTATTATTATTATTATTATTTATTAATTATTATTATATTAATTATATATTTTATTATTATTATTAATATTATTTTATAATTATTATTTATTATTATAACAATCCAAAACTATATATATATATAATATATATATATATATATAATATATATAGTAAGATATATAATATATTATATACACATATATACATATTATAGTACTTTATAGTAGAATATATATATATTATAATATATATATATATATATAATATATGACATTTATAGTTGTCGCCTACCATGGGTGAATTCCGTGTACTTGATACTTGTTCTTCCTCGTGTCTTCTTTTTTTATACTTATTAAATAAATTAATTTAACTTTTTAGAGTTTTTAACCTGGATTTGTACCTAAATTTCATTAAAGTTGAATTTTTGGAGATTTTTTTAAATTATTTTGATTTGTTTCAAAGACTTACTTCGTAAACCTTAGCCCAAGGCAATTCTCTTATTTTGAATGATAACATCTCGAAATCTTAAGCTAAGTTGTTTATTTATATTCTTTTAAAGACATTATTAACATATTGCTGATTATTATTTTGTGTTTTTTTAATTAATATTATAACGTAAGTTATTTAGTTTAACTAAAATCCCAATTTACCATCACCTTGAGTTACTTGAGTTTTTTTTCAACATTAGTTTAGTTATACTGTTAGTACACGATACCGCTTCATGTGTGTGGTGTGTTGCTGTGTTATGAGTTGTGTGTGATTGATAAACGTGCAAATTCTAAACATATTAAGCATATTTATAAAATTTGTTTTATTTCTTTTTAAGAGAAAGTAAACGTAAAAGTTTATTTAGTTTTTTAACAAAATTATTTAAGATTACAGAAGGGATCTTTTAATTTTTTTTTTCTAACAATTAGTTTTATGTTTTATACTGTTTAGAATACAGCATCAGCTTGTGTGGTTTGACTCCCTGTGTCGTGGATACAAAAATACACGGGCGTGATTGTTGCAACCCTTTTGCATATGTGTGTTGTGGTCGGTGTGTTGCGTGTGATGTGGTTGTGTGTGTGATGAGTAACGTGTAAATTTATTAAACTATTAGAGCTATGTTGCGTGTTTGTCGCAGAGCGTCTGATCGTCAAGGACAGCCGAAATAATGCTGGGCGCACGGGGTTTTCTATTAGCGTGTAGTCGTCGTGCTGTAATCACTCTGAATCTGTGAAATCACTCTCTACTCCTCAACTGACATTTTATTATTGTTCAACCCAGCTGGCCAGGGATCTTTTCAAATAAACTTAATATCTCTAACTATAACTTGTTTCATAATTTCCGTCTTACATTGTGTCTTGCTATATTAAACATCTAAAAACAACTCTCCTTAACACGTCTCGAGAATCTTGAATCTCCTAACTTCGAGTTCGTGTGCTAAAAATCTTCTCCCTACACTATCTTATCTTGTGTTCTGACTTAACTTCCACGAATGAGAAAACAGAATTTTCAGATTTTTGTAGTGACGATCTGTACTACTTCTCATGAAAAAAACTTTCGGTAAAAAATTCTCAAACTTCTTCACATCCAAATTCTAATCCTCTTTTACGTGATTTCAAACAATACACCACACCTGAAGAGTGGGAGCCTCCTTCTCCCACAACTGATGCAGCGAGTCGCGCAGCCAAAAACATTACGTATCCAACGATCTAACATTAATTAAACCTACACAATTCCAGATCCAAACAATTCTGACATACTTATGTGTCACCACTACTCCTTCTCGTTTAAATACACCATTTTCCTCCTATTTTTAGACTCTACCACATCTTAGCTGTTATATTTATTAACAACTTTCTCCACACGTACCACCCCCTAACTAGAGATCTGGCACCTTTAATCTGCTAATGGGGAATTGCGTTGTTTTTTGGCCTAACACTCTTCGGAATTGAATCCCTGCTTGACTCGGGATGCTCGGTCACCGCGAAAAGCATGGGGGCCGAATCACCGATGCTATGAGCAGTTCATTCCAGCTTCAACTTAAACTCTTTTTTCCCTCCCCTAAAAATCCAATTCGCAGATTCAGCAAGACTTGTCTCGCGCCCATTAAGGCAGACCAGACATTGCGTATCGGCATGGAAAACTCTCAATTCTCCTTATGATACTCATCTACAAATTTCATCTCTCTGCTCTCACGCAGAGTCGTCGCAATACCTGTTTCACAGTAAGCCAACCTACTTTCTACCTCAAAAAAGAGTAGTCTAACAACTGTCTTGTTTCTCCACAGATAAAATTTCTGTAGCTCCCTTGCCAAAACATCTCTAAACAACTTTTGTAAATTCTGCCGTTTTCTGCTCCCTTTCACTACACCTTCTTGTACATGTTTTCTGTTTGCATACTCTTCTCTTTTTCTGATAAGAAAGCCAATCTCTCTTCGGCCTCCTTTCTCATTCTAATTCTAGCCCTTCTGGACGATTTCTGGATCCCCTCCTCCGACTCCTTCTCCTATAGTTCTCCAGTTCCTTTAACCCTTATACACATGTCTTGCATTAGGGAAATGTTCCTTGAAGATCTATGAACGCAGGAAGAGGCTTAGTGGCCCCGGTGAAGGTGTCAGTTCCTCCTCTTGTTATTATAAAGGTAATGTGTGCTTCTGAGCGCGCCGTCACTCGTCAGCTCTACTACTCTACTGAGTTTTAAAGTGTGAAATACTTTTCACATCTCACATGTGGAATTAGCCACGCTCGGCACATGTCCAATCCAATCGACATAGAAAGGTAGCTGAACTGATCCTGTAAACTGACACATCAGCGCCTAATTAGCTCTTCATTGAGATAATGCTTATTCAAAACTTTAAACTCTTCGTAACTCCTCATTTCCTGATAACTCAAGAGTCTCATTCCTTTTCTTTTCATCCTATCAAGTTATGGCTTTTCTCGTTCAGTCCAGAGTACTATGTGGTGACATATTGTGTTATTACCCTATCTATAGCTGATTTTATGTCTTCTTTGCCCTTAGGACCATGGAGTCTTGACATGTGGCGCATTGACATATCCAAAGCCTTATTGACACGCGTTTGCACTGCGTCCACTGCTTCATCTAAGCTCCCTTCCATTGGGCTTTCCTCCTTCTCTTTGCTTCACTCGTTTAGTTTGTGTCTCCAGATCGCTATCTAGTATCAGCACTCGTTCTGATGGAGCGCAACCTCTACTCATCTGTCACTGTAATTATTCCGCAATGGTTCCGTCTATCTCCAAACTTTATTCCTACTTTTCATCAAACGATTCTCCTCAGCTTACTTCCAAACTGTGTTCACTTCTTATCCGATTGACTCAAACCCCCACTTTTACTTCACTCAATCTGCTCCCTCTTTTGCTTCTAGAATTGCCTTCTCTTCAAGCTTCCATTCTATCCTTGTTCGCATCTGTGATGCGATTTCCGGTGGGTCACCGCAACCTTGTAAAATTCAACTCTTAAAAAAACTTCAACTTCCTAGAATCTCATCCTCTCGTAGAGAAATACATACCTCCGACCTTTTCCATTTCTTCGACGCTCTACGTCTCTCCTGTGAATAACCAATAAACATTCTACGTCTTAACACATCACAACAACAATTATATTTGGAAACCTCATATTCTTGATGGTTGCTAAGTTGGCCTCAAAGAAGCTGGGAGTTCTGTCAGGTTCGGAATTTTTTCCTCTGCACACTACTCCAGTTATATAAGGCCTTATTCGCCCTTGTATGGGTTACTGTTCTGAAATTGGGGGGTGTCTGCTCCACACTTCTATTGGATAGTTGAGTCTAAAGCTAAGAGACTAATTAAACTGTCCCCACCTTTCAAACCTCTCTTTTCTCTCTATCTATGCGACCCTAACGTTGCGCACTATTCTTTCTATAGTTACTACACGTAGATGCTCAGGAATTGCCACTCTATTCCACAATCCTCCATGCGTAGCCACTCGCAATTACAAGGTGCCCATACTCTCGCAAAATTTTGCGTGAAGATTGAGAACCCCAGCTTGTTCTGTTGTGGTGCCTCGTTTCTTCCAGCTACTTCGTCTCTGTGAACCTCCTTGCCTTCTTCGTAGTTCCAACTATATTTAATCTTCCTCTCTTAAGCCACTTCTGCGCTCACCTGAGAGATTGCCTTGCTGGGACTTGGGCTTTTCCTGTTTTATTTTCCTGCCCCTCCTTGAAAAGGCTCCGCCCGTGAGTGGTGGTTAAAACTGTAAAATAAAAAAAAAAAAAAGTTATTAACACCTTATAGATACAATAATACAAACCAATTATACATTTTATGTCGTTTTAGACATCAGAATCCGATTTTTACAAACATGGATGCAGATGTTGCCCACGATGGTAACACACCTGCTTTACCATCAGGGAGGGTTTGGATTAAGTCGCATACTCTGAATGACTTATAAATGAGCCATATATATATATATATATATATATTATATATAATAATAATATAGTATTATATATATATATATAAATATATATATAAATATATATATATTATACCTATAATGCATATACCAGGTATAATAATATATCAGATTCTTATTATTATTATTATTATTATTATTATTATTATATTATTATTATTATTACTATCATTATATATTATTATATATTATATTAATTATTATTATTATATTTATATTATCATTATAATATGAATTATTATTATTATTATTATATTATTTATATTATATATAACTATTATTATTATATTATTATTATTATTATATTATATATTTCTTAACAAATGTAAAATAAGATATGCATATATACTATTTTCTAATAATCTTGCATAATCAACACTTAGAAAGCTCTCTAACTTACCTTCCCTCGGGACACACCAAATTTACTATTCTGTAAACATATGTGCAGAGAGTAACCCTCACATTACATATAAATTATCGGGTCTTTTCATTTATACTATTCTTCTTGGTACTTACTTAGATACTTAAAGAATACTCTCATATAATTATTTTTCCGATATATTTAGCACTAAATTTTTAATATTGCTTCATTAGCAACTATAATTATGTATGAATATAATTATTTTTACAATGATTGTTTTTTATTATTATATTTTTTTTTATTTATTACTATTATATTATTATATATATTATTATATTCATATTATATTTTTATTTTTATTAATTTATTATTTATATTATAGATTAATTATTATTATATTATTATTTATTATATATTATTATTATTATGATTATTATTATTATTATTAAATACTATATTATATTATTTATTATTATTATTATTTATTATATGATATGATTATTATATTATTATTTATTAATATTATATTATTATATTATATTACTATTAATATTATCTATTATTATTATATTTATTATTATTATATTATTTTATATATATTATTATTATTATATTATTATTATATTATTATTATTTTAAAAAGCAGTCACTGGAGAATCTATCGAAAGAAATTTATCTTTTGAAAACCACTTTATATATCACATATTAATATATCAAGAAATAATAGTACCCCAAAGAACTAAAAAAATAACTGAAACTATTATTGGGATTTACAAAATTTTCTGCATAATTCACACTTAAGAGTTGCATCAAAAAGCAGGGAGGAATTATTAGAATATTATCTTATTAAAATATATTTTACAAAATATGCTGATAGTAAAAGTAATTCTTTAATAACATATAATTACTATAAAGGCAAATACCTAAATTCCACGATATATTGCAGCACATTCTAGTTCAGAAAAATATTAACTACAAAAATAAAAAAAAATAAAATAAAAAAAAAAATTAAAAATATAACTGTAACTTGATATATACATTGTACATAAAATGAAATTTGCCAATAAAATTAAGATGATCACAATCTAAAAGAAAATGTGTAGTTTAGCTTAAATATATCTCCTTATGTCTCTTCTTCTCAAATTCAAACCCATTGAGATATAAAAAAACTCAAAAAGTATACTAAACGCCACTTTAACCAGAATTAATATAAGCAAGAATCCCTCAATTAGTACCAACGATTTCAAACTCTAATGACATTCACACGGTTTTGTAAAAATGCATTAACTTCACACTATCTCAAGACCTTGCTATAATAAAAACAGAAAACAGTATAACTTATTGATCAAATAGATACGATTTGTCATTAAAAATTAAGATCTGATAGTTACTGATCATTTCCCTATCTTTATAATGATAGTGTAAATAAGACTCAAACAAAGACAACTTGTAAAATAATAGGTGAATAGTAAACGGATTTCTATAAAAATAATTAAAAGAAATTTTTCTTATTATCTTTCTTCCGAAACAGCAGGAAACTTAGCACCTTATCATGTCCTCTATACTCACCTGGTTGATAACCTTCCAAATAAACTTGAATCGATGTTGTACATAACAATTCAAAATTTCTGGCTTACTTCGAGTCTATTAAATCCAATAAATCAAAAACAAACTCTACCGTAACTTCAAACGGAGAATCATCCCTTTAAAACTATATAATAATTATGAAAAACATTTAAAAGTATTATGAAAAAGGCTAAAGGGATTATTCAGTGAATTCCAGACAGAAAACAAAGACTCAAAACAAACATGACCATATGAAAAAAAAATAATCAAAAATTAAAGAAAAGATACCAACTTTATTACAAGAACTAAAAGTAGCATGTATAGTCTCTAAAACAAAAAACAAAACAAATTCACTCGATAACAAATATTTCTCTAATATTTGGAACTGATTTATTGCAAACAAGCACCAGTCAACAGATAAATTATAATTATTATTATCATTATTATTATTATTATATTATATATTATATATATAATATTATTTTACTTTAATATCTAATATTTATATATTATTATTATATTATGTTATTATAATTAAATTATTATATATCATTATTAATTATATGATTATTATTATTATATTCAATATATATTATTATTTATACTAACATATATATATATTAATCATATTATTAATATTAATTATGTATTATTATTATTTTATAAATAATTATATAATATCTATTATATCTATTATTAATTAGTGTATTATTATTATATTATATTATATATAATATTTTATAATTATTTATATATATTAAAACATTATTACTGTTACTATTACTTTGAAATATTATTAAAATAGTTTATCTTGAACATTTCGTTTTTTTTTTTTTTTGTTGTTTGAATAATTTTAACCTGTGTTTTTTTTTGTCTTTTTTTTTTATTTGTTGTTTTCAGTTTGGTTGAGTTTGTGTGCATGTGTTATGAGATTTGCGCAGGCCCGCCTTTACCGAGAGACTATACTAACATCCTCGCGGCTACTAAAAATCCAACTCTCTATGCAATGCCGTGAATAACTCCACTCTACGTATACTCTCTAACATCTCTAAACCTTTCTCTTTCTAGAACAGATGGCATAAAGATTAAATATCCTCTAACTCGGTAATTACACCCCACACTATAACTTTGCAAATTCCAGTCCATATGATGGAAGATGCCTATGTAAAAACAAAACACTCAATAACCACGTTCTGAGAAACTCGAACTGCCTAAACTTCGACATTTCGTGGCTTAAAATCTTCTCATTTTCTCTATCTACAGAGTAACATTATGTCGCTTCTGCTACTTCTAACCAACAGCGAATCACTTTTCACGCCTTACGTTTGAATATCTTTTCTACTCTTCACAACTTTATTGAGTCGCGCAATCCATAAGACTGAGTTCCGTGATTTTAGGATTTATACAATAACACAACACCTGATATGGTTATGTCCTCTTCATACTATTTATTTGGAAGAGGACCCGTAGTTCATTTAAGATATTCTCCAAACGGGCAACATAATAAAGAACCACACACGTTCCGGATCGTCCTTAAACCAAGCGGAACACACTACCTATGGTGCACCACGAGTTCCGTTCTCGTCGAGAAATACCCACCTCCCTTCCGCCCCTTATTGTGAGAAATTACCATCAACCTAGTAATGCATCTCATAATGCTATAATACTCTCCGCCAAAATCAGCTCCATCCTGAGCCCTACTTCGTGTCATTTTCTGGCACTTTTGATCGGGCCCGATGCAGAGCCTGCGGGCCTCAGCAGAGTATGTATAGCATTCATAAGCGTACTTTCGGAAGCGCCACCACCGCCGCCGACAATTGGGAGCACTTCACTTATATGAAAGACAGTTCATTCCTCTTTCTTCGACTAAAATCTTCTCTCCCTCATAATCATGTTCGATCTACTTTTCTTCTGGCCATTCAGCTTAAGACCAGGGCGTTTATCTGCAGTGAAAAAATTCTCTTTCTCCTATCACTCTTGACTCAATTATTCATTCAGCTAGAAATCCGGTGCAGGATTACTTACTTCGTACTAGTAAAGCGGGCTTTCATCAACAAACGAAAGTGCGCTAACCCTCCTTGGTTCTCCTCCTGACAAATCTTCTGGCCTCGTTGCTCACAGAAAAACATCTCTAACAATTCTGTAAATCTGCACTTTCCTCCTTTTATTCCGTTCTGGATAGTTCTGTTCTTAATTCCAACTGAAAAGCACAGAATGCTTCTTCGCCTTCCTATTTCTTCTTAAGACTAACCTGGACATGATCTCTGGCTATTCCTCCTCCTCCTCCCTTCTTCTCTCAGGTGTCACTATGCCTTCTGCATTAAATCTATTGATATCGGCTGCTACGCTTCCTGAAATGCTTATACGAACGTTAGAACGGTCGTGGCCGGTATGGTCATTCCACTCCCTCACCCGTCGGTAACTTGACGGAGTGTGCATCCGTGCTGTGCCCCTCCTTCTCGGTTCAACTAATTCACAATTTCAGTCCATCAAATACTAACACTTTCCACTTCAGTGTTATGAAGCAATGCACCATTGCCAACAGATCGAAAAAACGGAACCCTCTGATCCTTCTAACTATCGCCTATACTCTCAACTTGTAATTATATTCTATCTCAAAAGAATCATTTGAAACCATCTCAACTCTCATTCTTAGACCAATCTGGAATCTCATTTCACTTCTTTCGATCGCCAGTACGGCTTTCGCGCGCTCGAGCTACTGGTGATATTATCTCTCTACTCTTACTTATTTTATGTTTTCCGCCCTTAGAATTCACTGGAACTGCTTTAGGTGGCGCGTGACATATCAAAAGCATTAAACCGGGGTTCTCAACAAATTTATCAACGGGCGAGGCACCGTCAAGACTCCAATTTCTTTAGCAATTTCCCCTTTCTTTGCCACTTATGTCTACATTTTTCTAATTTATTCTCAAAATCGCTCCAATAGTACGTATTGTTGACGTGAGGACTTTTTCTCTTTATGAGTCAACTTTGTCTGTGTATCACCTCCAGGGATTCAGGTCTTAATCTCCTACTTACTTTTTATTTTTCATTATTGATCTTCTCACCTGCCACATCTAAATCTCGTATCCACTTCGTATGAATAATCATTAATTTATCTTCACATTACATTTCTAATTTATTTTTATTTTTTTACTTCTATAAATGCCTCTCGTCTTAATCTTATCGATTCTATTCTCGCTATGGATAGAATTTCCGGGTGATGTCGTCTCAACCTTGTGAAATCAAATCTTGAAAAACTCCAAAACTTCTCCACATACAATCCACCTCTCTACAAAACACCTTCCTAATTTTCCTATTCTTCGACTCTTCTCTCGTCCTTCTTTGACATATAGAAAACACCTTGCCCTTAAGCCATATAATAACAACATAAAATCGTTCCTTGAAACACTCACATCACAAACGGTTTCTTGTGAGGGACCGGCCTCATAGAAAACTGGAAT